>WWET01002407.1:243712-254663 GCA_011038615.1 Limnodynastes dumerilii
GATCGCGGCATATAAGTTGAACAATGGCCTTGAATGCGCAGTGACAAATTTTCGGGTCTCAAGCGAATGCGGTATGAGGTGCGACGCGAGAGGGGCCACGTGTAAGTATAGCGTTCTACAATGTACCTGCGCGGACGACCGCCATTTTTGTTTAACCTTTGTGCCGCGGATTGTACATTCTTTGCATTATTATTCTAAGATTGTTAGTATTGATTCAAAGCTAAAGCAGTGTGGTGAATCATGCATAAAGTGTAGGTACCGGTGACTGATGCACATGAAAAAATTAAACGAATCAGTGATTTTTTTAAGCCTGTGGTGGCGGCTAAAAGGAAAACTGAAACTGGTAAGTGATTTCAATTAGGTACCTTAGTACCTACCTAGGTAGGTAGGTATTTTGTTTTATTTTTTGCCAACCAAAACCCCCCCCATGAAAAAGATATAGCTACGCCCATGCCCGCAGCTGATGGGGACACACCATCATTACAGTGCCAATGCACAGGGAAGAATTTCCCTGTGTGCCGGCCAGATGGTAACCTAGGTCTGCGGGGTCCCGCCCATGTGACATAACCAATGACATCACACAGGGGGTGGGGTCTCACTGGTGTGTCCCGGGCCCCATAAATTCTGAAATAATATATACTTACAAAGAGAGTTTTATATAATGGCTGACAGACCACTGCTCTCACTAGAAATATTTTTAACACTGCACATATCTACTAGTATACACTGCCAAGAAACACACTTACAATGACTTTCAGTGACCTAAAATGATAACAATTCTAGGAAAATATACTTGTATGCACGTTAAGGTAATTTCAGTAAAATTTTAATAAACTGGGGGGGGGAATCTCTTAAAAGCGCTAACAACCTGACTGCAGCTAAAAATACCCTTAGAGTGTAAAAATACAATAAATAGGTTATCGGGGGTGGGTACTAAAGACAGCGCAGGATAAATAAATTAATGTAAATACATATTATATCAATACAGTAAATACAATATATAAATATAATAACAAAAAAGTAAAGTAAAGTTAAAGTTTGGTTTTTTCATTTTTATGTTTATGAATTTATTGGAATAAATTGTGATTTTTTAATTTTTATTTTTATGAATTTATTGGAATAAATTGTGATTAACATAGTAAATAGTAAAAAGATATTTATTAATCCTATTCTTTGCTATTGTTTTATTTATGTTACTAATCATCGGTTTATTTGTGTCTCCTATTTTATGGCCAATGAGAATCCATACATTTGGGAATTGTTAAAAAAGCAACGTACCCTGTGGATCATTCTTATTAGAACTACATCTCGCTTATTTTCAAGACCTTTCAGCTATTGGATTATAATACTGTATGCCGCTTAGTACTGTCAGTAGAATTTTTGTTTACTAACTTTAAAGATTAGCTTGGGATGTTAATGGAACATATTGCAATCATACACCATACAAAAAACAGTAACAACTGTTTTCCTTCTGTAGAAATTCAATATAAATAGAAATCAGACTTTTTTTATACAGTGTATTGCATCACTAAGAAAAACTGACAGCGTTCATTCATAGCACAACAACACAAACAGTGCAGGTGCATATTTTCTGGACTTTGTGTAAAGCTTTAAAGCCAGTGAAAGCACAATTTTAAAAATAGTCAATGAATGTCCTGGTCTTATGAAAGTGTAAATGAAATGTATTTGTTCATTAGACAAAGAGCAATTGTGTAAGGGCATACAATCATGTTGAATATAAACTGTACTAAACATATCTTAATAATTGTCATGCTGCAGTAAGCAATAGCTGATATACTGTGGAACCACTAAAGATTGCCAAGGGCATACTCATCATCAGATGGCATGTAATTTCTAAACTACAGGAGAATAATATCATCACAGCATCTCACCTTGTTAATATCCCACAAAACCAGTGTACTGTTAAGTTTAGCAAACTCCGTAGCTATAACTTTTCCGATGCCATGGCCAGCACCTGTGATGAGGACAATTTCTCCACTCACACATTTCCTTTTCAGAGGAATAAACAACTTCACAAAGGACTCCAAGTATGAATAGAGTATAGTGAGCAGCAGCAGAAGGATCTCCAAAACAATATTCATTGTAGCCCGCAGAGAAAGCTGGTCACTACTATCAAGGAAGAACAGTAGTGCCAAGAGAGAGTCTGTAGACGTCACTGTAGGAAGGCTTGCTCAGAGAGTTAACTAGCTCACTGCTTGGCATGTGGTGTGTCTGTGTTTTTTAAAGTCATTAATAAATCATATTATTTCAAAAATATGCAGTTTCTGTTCTTTGATACTGATTGTTGTATAACTTATAATGTATAGTACATTCTAAAAAAATTTTTCACTGCACATTTTTTAATTAGGCCATAAAAATATATGAGGTTTTAAGTCTTTCTTTGTATTTGTGTAGGAATCATAAATTAGGTTTCTGTTTGCTTCCTCCAGGACATCTGTATCACTCTGGGGCTGATATGAATGCCACACCTTTATGAATGTTATTTGCACAACACAATACCATAGCGCGTACAAAAAGGCGATATTACGACAGCAGCTAGCGTAAATACGCTTTCATACTGAGGTCTGGATCTGGCCCGTTGTCACTTCCATAAAGAAGTAATTTATAAAGAAGTAATCTGCGTTTTTATGGACGCGGATCTGTGCAGTAAACTTAAGGTTGGGTTATGGACACATAACGGGGGGTTACATGGGAGTTCACTCCCTTCTTCCAAGCATAGTTACAGATCCTCACATGTACGAAAACCGTGCATGTCATGGCTACAGGGTTTTTGGGACCTGTCACGGGTTCCAAGGGTAGTAACAGATGAGCAGGTTTGAAAAGGAAGCTTGCTGGTTTAATGAATGGTTGGCACATGTAGGTATAAGCACTCAGGGAACAGGTGTAATAGCACAAGGACAGTCACATTGGTTATCACACTGTAGACTTGACAGGGCTGGACTATGTCGGACTGAAACAGGCAAGGCAGTAAAAAGTTCAAAGAGTCTTGGCTTACCAGGCCCACTGGTGTAAAGCTGTCCTGGAGAAGGCTTGCAAAAACTGGAGCCGGATTACAGGGCAGCTGGGCTGGAGCCGGATTGCAAGGCAATGCTAGGAGCAGTGGTGCAGGCAATGCTGGGAGCAGTGGTGCAGGCAATGACGGGAGCAGTGGTGCAGGCAATGCTGGATGCAAGGCAGACAGGTCAAGATGCCAGACAGATTGGAACTAGGCACCTTTGAAGACCAAGACCAGGGTCAGGACCAATATCAGGAACATAAGTCGGAGAAAGGTTCAGGAGCAAGGTTCAGGATAGAGTGAACAAGGTTCAGGATAGAGTGAACAAGTTCTGGCAATGCATGGACTGTGCACAGGGTTTAAATAGCCCGCCCAGTGCACAGATTGGCTGGAGGAATCATGTGTGCTGCAGAGGAGTAACTGAGTGGCTGCTGGGAATCACCTGACTGGAGGCAAGATGGCGACGCCCTTGCACTAGAAAATAGTGGAGCAGATGCCTAATCCCAGATACTAGCAAGCACACATGCTGCAAAGGAGACTGTGCAGGAGGCTGCCACCACTGGGAGGGCTGGAGAGCGGGCACAACATGGGAGAGCTGCTAACAGACAGCTCATGGTCAGGTAAGTGCGGCACTTGCCGCCCTAGACCGTGACAGTGCAGGGGTCGGAATCCGGTACAATTTTCCGGATTGCATTGTTACTGTAGATTAGGCAATTGTTTAGGGCAGTGGTTCCCAAACTTTCTCAGTTCGAGGCACCCTTGGGGTCTCCATATTTTTTCAAGGCACACCTAAGACAAAAATAGAATAGAATAGAATTAAATAGAAAATAGAAACATTGCACGGCACCCCTGTGAGAGCGTTGCGGCACCCCATGGAGCCGCAGCGCACAGTTTGGGAACCACTGGTTTAGGGGTATCACTTGCTGGGGAATGACGTGGCTAAACCAATGGCAATGTGGCTGGTGACATCGCCCAGGGAACAGAGGCACAGTCAGGATGATGGCACCAACCACACTGCTCTCAATACATTTCTGGCAGCTAGTGTGGCATCACATTGCCTGACTTGTCACTGCTATTAAAGTTGAGGAGCGGTGGGTCAGGCAGTGTGTTTCTGCATCTGCTGCCTGCAGTCTTCAGCTGATAATAGCAAAACAATACTTATGTGTCTTATGACCTACACATCAATATCACGTTGCTTCCAGTATCTGAAGACTGCAGAAAAAAAGAGCGTTTTGCAGCAGAGCTGAAGCTGCAAAGCCAAAAGGAGAGGAAGATACGGGAAAAGACGGTAAGTGAAGGATAAATCGGGTAAGGGGAGAAGGGGTTGCAGAGAGAGGGAGTTAGAGAGATAGGGCTGGATCCAGACTTAAGTAAGTGCTTGAACTTAGTTACTCCTGGGCTAAACCATATTGATTGCAGGGGGAGTCAAGTTAATTGTAATCTTTGCATACAGGGATATATCTTTGAATTGCTTACTGCACACAGATACTGACCAGCTTTTCTATTACACTGTTATTTAGACTTGGGCTGGGAAACATCACCTCTCAACTCTAATACTGTTTGTAACAGATGAAATATGACACCCCCTGCAATCAACATGGTTTAGCCCAGGAGTAATTAAGTTTAAGCACTTACTTAAGTCTGGATCCAGCCCATAGTGGGAAAGATAGATAGGGGGAAGATATTAGTGCTTCTAATAAGAGCAGCTACCTGAGGTACAAAAAGAGAACTTCCTACAGGGATTTCCTAATTTCCCAATATTGTATCCCAGGAAACACCTAATTGCACAAAGAGAGCTGGGTCAGGTTGTGCTAATACTACGTCCTATATGTCTTTTGCTGTGAAATGAATATTTCCCAGATATTCACTTTTCTTGACAAGTAATCGGAATTAAAAGGTGAGATCAAGCATTTCTGCATCTGGGAACTCTCATAAATAAAAAGAGGTGATTGACAGTAGGCTAGAATATCATATCGGGCCGAAGCCTTACCAATGAATGGCATGTACTCTATTACTCGCTGTTTCTGAAGTAGCACTTTCAGGTCAACCACAAATACCCAACGCTTTTTATGAGTAGTCCTTGGTTATGAGGTTCACAGGTGACTACATCATAAAACCTCCAACTTGTCTCTATTAAGAGCCGTGTGCATAAAATCATGATGGGAGGGCATTAATATTTAACCTTAAATCCATCTGTGTTTATACATTCACATGAAAAGTACTGCATAAGTCTGAACTGTTTTCTTTTAAACCATGCTAATGCATGCAGAGAAATTCTCAATCCATCTACTCACTAAAGCTAACATGGTGAAGATGCATGGAGGGGTTGACAGCAGAACAGACCACTCCTAGCAGCAGCACTATAAGCAGTCTTTTTCATCTTGGTAAAAATGCAAAAGAATGCAGGTGGTTACTCCTGTTATTGTGTTCTGCTTGCAGCAATGGGAATGGCTGGACATCCATTTCGAGCAACGACACCCTATATCAGGGGTTGCCAAACAGTTGATCGCGATCGAATGGTCGCCCGCGGACTGGTGACCAGTCAATCCCTGCTCCCTTCTCCTTGCCTTCTCCCTGCGGTGACAGACGGGGTGGGTTAGTGCAGCGGTCATGTGGTACAGCGCCTATTCGTATTGGCTGTACTACATGACTGGCAACAGCCAATAGAAATAGGTGCTGCGCCACACTCTCCCTGCCTTTTCCCTGTGGTGGCAGTGACAAACGGGGTAGGCTAGTGGAGCGGTCATGTGGTCAGCGGTCATGCATGGGGAAAGCTGGAGGAAGGAGAACAAGGAAAGTGTACTGAGGACTTGGAATTGGGATTTGTTGGACATGGAAGGGGAACAAGGGCTGGGGCAGCACACATAAAGAGTGGATGGTTGAATGGACACAAAGAGTGGCAATAATACTAGATGGACACAGAAGGATGCTTTAATAAGACTGAAAAGCACAGAGGGGGTATTAAGGCTGGGTGGACACACATAAAAAGGGGGTAATAAGACTGGCTGGACACATATAAAGAGGTAAGAAGGCTGGCTGGACACATAAAGAGGGAGAAATAAGGCTGGGTGGACACACATAAAGAGGGGGTTATAAGGCTGGGTGGATATATGTAAAGAGGGGGTAATAAGGCTGGCTGGACACATAAAGAGGAAGTAATAAGGCTAGCTGGACACAAAAAAGTGTCAATAAGATTGGCTGGACACAAATAGGGGGCAATTAGGCTGGTTTGACACAGAAGGATGAGGCAATAAGGCTGTTTAGACACAGAAGAAAGGGGCAATGAGGCTGGTGGGACACACAGAAGGAGGGGAACAATAAGGCTGACTGGACACAAATAAAGAGGGGGCAATGAGGCTGGATGGACACACAGAAGGAGGGGGCAATAAGGATAAATGGACACAGAATTAGGAGCCATATGAATTATAGTTATAAGCTAACATAGTTAATATTAGCTATAAGAAAAAAAAAATAGCTGTGATGTTAAATTTATCAAATAAAAAATAGCAATTAAATGTAATTTCTGTCTATGCACTTTGTAATTCCTGTTTTTTTTTTTATATATATATTTTTGCTTTTGGTGTGCCACGAAATTCTGGAAAGGGCTTAGGTGTGCCGAGGTTGAGAAAAGGCTGAAGAGCACTGATGTACATCATGAGATCACCCACCCTATCTATCTAGTGTGCGTGCATACTGCCCGCCATTTGCTGATAACACTGGCCCATATTCAGAGTACCGGCTGCATTTACGCAATCTACGTAAGAAAAAGATACATAGATTACGTTAAAAAATTACTACGCATACGCACTAGTAAAAATCGCTATATCACTATATATTATACGTCCGGTACTCTGAATATGGGCCACTGTCAGGAAGCAGACCTGTGCTCCTTGTTCAGTGTATTGAGCGCTTCTGGTGTTCAAAAAAACATTTATTCTGTGTTTATCCATGTATTCTGTGTTCATAATTTGTAAAACAGGGATTTGTGTGCTATAATTTTAAAGCAGGGATCTGTGTGCTATAATTTTAAAACACCCTT
Organism: Limnodynastes dumerilii; assembly: GCA_011038615.1. Lineage (NCBI taxonomy): Eukaryota > Metazoa > Chordata > Amphibia > Anura > Limnodynastidae > Limnodynastes > Limnodynastes dumerilii. Next base: position 250,768 of record WWET01002407.1, read on the forward strand.
TAATTAGGCCAACATTAATGTTTAATTTGTTTTATGTGTTCATTGGCTCATAGCCCCCTAAAAAGTATTGCATTATGATTATTTTGCACTATGGTAGATCTCAAAAGATTTTTTAAATTTAGAGTAGATCCCTAAGTCCGAAAGTCTGGCCACCCCTGCTCTATATGGTGTAAGCCATTCACTATATCTTAAGTTATTTTGAACATTATATCCTCACTTTGGTTCCTTCTCCTTTATCACTTATCTGTGATAAATACTTTTACAAGCATAGAGGATCTTTGGACTATGTCAAAGTCTGAAGCATTATAAAGCAAATGAAATTGTAGTACAGAACAAATCTGTTATCAAAATATGTTATACTTCCGGTAGTCTGCATACGGCCCAATATGTGAGACCTATGTGCAAAAGCAAAGTATATTCCGGCATGCAAAGAAATTGACATTTATTTGCACCCCTCCCAATTGTAACATGGTTTTGCTCAGGTCTACACACCTGTTTAGCCCTTACTACCAAACTCTGGAGCAGCCCCATAGTGTTTACAAGCTTAAATAACACTCCCTTTTTAATGGATGTGGGTCCTCACTGAGAACAGCTCTAACCCTAAGTCTCCCTTCCCCACGGCTTGACCCTAACCCCCCCTTCCCCGCAGCCTGATGCTAACCCTAGCCCTCCCATTCCATCACCCTAACCCTCCCTTACCCAGAGCCTAACCCAAAAAGTCCCCAGAAAGGTTACTCACCTCTCCGGTGGTGTCTGCAGCGTTGTTGCAGGTGTGTCGGGTTCGGTGGGCAACGCTTTTGAAAATGAATGCGTGAGTATGCTGATCGGCATACTCACCAATTCTGCAAATGGCTGCCTATTCGAAATAGAGACAGCTGAAATAGAACTGTCAGCGGTCTCTACTTCTAAAAGACAGCCCTCGTGCTGGGGACTCCCACCGCTGTAAATCAGCAAAAGTTGAATCCCTTGATGGTTGTCAGAATAGTTAATTAATGATTGTAAACATCAGTAAAATCACTTACTTTCTTTGCTGTATCATTTTATCATGCTGGGATTAGGATTCTTTAATTCTCTTATTGGCGCTTGTAAACCTTTCTCTGGTTCAGTGCTAGTTTGCTCTTTATGCTGCCTGTGAGGGGTGTGGGGCTCCGGTCCGAATGGCTGATTTTTTAATTGGCCATTCCTCCTCAGCTAGTTGCGAACTGGCTGGGATTTTGATTGCATATGCCTCGAGGAGGCATTGCAATCGATCCACAGAGCACCGAACTTTCGGTGCTCCGTAAAGTGTAAAAAGAAAGTCCCCCACTACTTCCCCTAATTGTTACCCTAACCCTCCCCTCTGACTACCCTAACCCACCTTCCTGGCAGCCTAACCCTATCCCTCCCTTACTTGCAGCCTGACCCTAACCCACCATCTCCCGCAACCTGACCCTAACCCTCCCTCCCCTGCAGCCTGACCCTAACCCTCCCCTACAGCCTGACCCTTACACAGAAGGTTGAGGCAATAAGGCTGTTTGGACACAGAAGAAAGGGGCAATGAGGCTGGTGGGACACACAGAAGGAGGGGAACAATAAGGCTGACTGGACACAAATAAAGAGGGGGGCAATGAGGCTGGATGGACACACAGCAACGGCGGAGGTGCAACGGAGTGATCTCTTCTTTCCGAAAGTGAGTGGGTGAGTATGCCGAATGGCATACTCACCCATTCATAAACATTTTTTCAAAAATTGTAAGTATGGGAAAAAGGGACATTCGAAAAGTAACTTTCGAATATCCCTTTTTCGGAAGCCAGACTTGCTAGCCAGAGATTGCAACTGCTGTAAAGCATTCATCAATCTGATCTGAATGCACTCTATAATATAGAGCCCCATTGTGGGGCTCCTGGATATGGGATTAATTTGATTGCAAAAAAAGATGAAACATATAACTAGATCCTGATGAAATAGTAGTGGCTGTCTTGTGCATGATGTGTGCAGAAACTGGACACGTTTTTCATGTATACATGTGCATGCTACTGACTTCCAGCTTTCAGTACTGGGTGCTCAAGATCCAGATTTCCATGCTGGAAGTCACTTTGATGACAGGATGGCATTCTTAAAGCATGTCCTAGTGGTAGGAGGGGGGTTCCTAAATGTTAATGCAGGGTCCTGCTGATGGAAAACCTTAAATGAAAGGGGAGTGGTCTTCCCTCCCAGTTATTGTAGTTAGGATCTCACAGCAACCCAATAGACCCAATAAACAAACTTCTCCAGCTGGAGGTCTTCTCGCATATCACTATTATCATATTGCCTTTTCTTCCTCCCTTGACCACCTCCTCTTCCCCCTTACCTCTCTCTTCTGCCCCAACCAATCCGCCTCCATCTAAAACACCACCCTCTTCTCTGTCTTCTCCTCTGCCTTCCCCCCTTCCTCTATCTCCCTTCACCGTTCTAACCCCCCAGCCATGGCATTCTCAGGTAATTTGCTTCCTCAAACAATGCTCCTGCACTGTCGAGCACCTCTGGCGCAAATCTCGCTCCCTTTCTGACTTCCTCCACTTTAAATACATCCTTTTCTCTTATCCTCTTACTCCTCTGCCCTAGCCCAAGCCAAGCAAATTTTTTTAAAATCTCTCTTCCAAGCATCAAACGCCCGTTGCCTCTTTGCCACCTTTAACACCCTCCTCCCCCCGCTCCCGCCTTCCATCACACCCTCTGTCTCTGCTTCCAAATTTGCCTCCTACTTCTCATCCAAAATGATTTCTTTCAGAAATGACATCTCCACCCTGCTTCCCCCATCCCTCCCCAACTCTATACTCCCCCGCCACCTAACCATCATGAGTTTTCTTCTTTCCTATGACAAGAGACAAAATTCACTCCATATTAATGTCCTCACCACCCTCAACTTTACCCTATGGATCCCATTCCCTCACACCTTCTCAGACACCTCTTTCTCACTACAATCTCCCTCCAGCTACCGACCTATATCCCTTCTTCCCTTTGCCTCTAAACTCTTTAAGCGCTACTAACGTCTCATCAGCTACCTCACTGACAACCCTCTCCTGAGACTGCCCTTCCAAAGTGGCCAATAATCTGTTATCTACCAAATCCAAGGGCCACATACTCATCCTGCATGATTGTCGACTGCTTTTGACACCGTTGACCATCCTCCTTTGCTTTAAAGCCTCTGCTCTTTTGGTCTCAGTGACATTGCTCTCTCTTGGTTTTCCTGTTATCTCTCTGACCGCACCTTCTCTGTTTCCACCCCTAGCTCATCATCCCCCCCCTCCACTCCCTATTGGTGTCCCCCAGGGCTCCTTTGTCCACTCCTCTACTCCCTCTACAAATCCTTGATAGGTAACCTCATCAGCACCTTTGGTTTCTGCTACTACCTTTACGCTGATGACACCCAAATTTACCTCTCCAACCCTGATCTCAACCCCTCTCTTCTGTCTAAGATTTCCGAGTGCCTTGCGTTCCTATCCACATGGATGGCCAAAAGCTTCCTCAAGTTGAATATGGACAAAATGGAAATAAATGTTTTTCCTTCCCCTAGGATCCCCCCTCCACCATCACTATAACCATTAGTGATACCTCCGTCTCCTCCACTCAAGTTCGCTGCCTAGGTGTCATGATTGACTCCTCACTTTCATTTATACCTCACATCCAGGGCCGGATCCACCATAGGGCAAATGGGGCAGTCGCCACGGGGCCCCCACACACAAGGGGGCCCCCACAAATACCGCAGGCCTCCCTCTGCGGAGGATTTTAGTTACTATAGTAACTATAGCAATCCTTGAATTGTGCCGCACGGTGACGTCAGCGCGACTCCGTGCTCCGTCTCCCAATGTAAATGGAAGTCCCTGCATCACATGGGAAACTAATGTGAATGGGGAGGTTGTTAAAAGAGGTAGAGG
>WWET01002408.1:39766-50994 GCA_011038615.1 Limnodynastes dumerilii
TACTATTACACTGTTATTTATCACCTCTCATCTCTAATATTATTATATTATTACACAGATACTGACCAGCGTGACTATCACACTGTTATTTAGACTTGGGATAGGAAACATCACCTCTCAACTCTAATACTGTTTGCAACAGATGAAATATGACTCCCCTGCAATCACCATGGTTTAGCCCAGGAGTAACGTTTCTCTCTTAGGACCAGTCTTTAAAGACCGCATGTACGTAATCTACATATCAAAATGGTACGTAGATAGCGTAAAATAGTTACTACGCATGCATAGTAGCTAAACACGAATAACCACTCTCGTAAGACTCCATCCATGCGCAGTAATTTCGTGACAATATCTACGTTACTTTTTCCAACGTAAATTGCGTATACGCGGTCTTTAAGACTGCGTATACGCAATCTATGTTGCAAAAAGTAACGTAGATATCGTAACGAATTTACTGCGCATGCGCAGTAGCTCATATCGGTAAACTCTGCCCGCATATGCATTGCGGCCAGAGGTCTGAATACGGCCCCCGGTCCTTAATTTCAAGCTCCTGAATCAAGTCTGAATCAGGCCCTTTATCTATATCTGGCCTTCGCCACGACTGTCTCTCTGTCACTAGTGGGGGTTATCACCCCTCCCCCGCTTCCCCCCGGTTTTCATATGTCAAGTTTTTCGGTCACTTTTTTTGGACACGAGCAACGCTTTCATTTCATCTTGGCAGCGGGAATTAGTCTTGGCATTCCCTTGACTTCCAGATGAAATCTGAAAACAATTAGACTCATGTCATGCAAAAAATCCCTTGCTTGTAGATACTGTGAATGCGCAGCTTTTGTGTACGGTTTAGTAATTATTGTAAGCGACGCCAAATGATCTGTTATGCACCTGTTCTGTAAGCATTAAACGCACCGTGAACCTTCAAGAATCAGGTGAACTCCATGCGAGGGGCAAGGAAAGGAAAGACAGTTTATTCTGTGACTTGGCACAAACAAGCAGAACATCGGAGTTAATGAGTTGTGTAGATACCTGAGTACTTGTGCCAACCTAGTATTTTTGCAGTGGGAAACAGAAGAAAAACAACATTTGCATGATGTAAAAGAGCAGCGTCTGAGCCAGAACAAACGGAGATGTAAAAAGAAGGCAGTATACCGTCGCAATGTCCGGGAGACTCTTGAAAGTCAGACATTGCTCGAGCAAGCGAATCTCCCGTCCTTTGGGCTTGATAGCGTGATTTCATGCACATCATGGCCTCTAGTCCCGCCCCAACGGGCTATCAAAGCTGTGATTCATAGGGCCAGATTTACTAAGCTGCGGGAAAACAAACATGGAGATGTTGCCCATAGCAACCAATCAGATTCTAGCTGACATTTTCTAGTAAGTAGTAGTAGTAAAGAAAGAGGTAGAATCTGATTGGCTGCTATGGGCAACATCTCTACTTTTCCTTTCCCGCAGCTTAGTTAATCTGGCCCATAGCGTTACTGGGGTTGGGTGGTGCTTGACGGCATAGAATCGGATCCAGAATGAAGTAATGTTGGCGTTTTGCACACTTTGCGGGCAATACAGACTTTCAGCCCAATTGCTTTCTGCTTCCCACTCTGTCTCACCCAGGACGGAACTGTGGATCTAGCGGATCCAGATGCACCCTGGAAATACGACGCTTGTACTCACAGTTTAGCAAAAAGACTATAGGGTTCTGCTAACGGACCCCTGGCGGCGGGGTCCCATCTCTGTCTGGGCCTGGGACTCAACTGACCCCCTTCCTGATGGGACCCTGTCTGTCAGCGGAGGTCTGCCATGGGATCACTGCCCCAATCCTCAAGATCCAGATTTTCGCGCTGAAAGTCCTTTGCTTGCGCCCCTGAAGAGTGGGCCAATTTCCATTCTCAGCACCCCAGCATCTGGATCCGGATGGGCCAGGACACATCACTTCTCACCTCTGATACTGTTTGCAACAGAAATTTGCCTTCCCTGCAATTCAACAAGGTTTTGCCTAGGTGTAACTTTCCACCTGTTTTTCACTTATTTCCCAGGTGTAACTTTCCACCTGTTTTCCTCTTATTTCCCAGGTGTAACTTTCCACCTGTTTTCCTCTTATTTCCCAGGTGTCACTTTCCACCTGTTTTCCACTTATTTCCCAGGTGTAACTTTCCACCTGTTTTCCTCTTATCTTCCAATGAAAGCAGTTTGAGTACATGTAATAGGAAGAACCTTGGGGACATGCATCACACTTTGCACTGTTCTGTGATTGTCATTAAGGGACCTTTAGTGACCAAAAATCGCTGAGGCAGCTTACCACATAATGTTCATTATAGGAATTAACATTGTTTCACACCCAATTTATTGTGCATATGTTATTGCCTCTCATACCAATTAGATTCCATAGAACCTCAGTGAACAGAGTGAAGGGGTAAATTAATTTATAACGACTTTAATTGATGCATATGGTAATTCCAGATTTACATTTCAAACTACGATGGATGTGAAATCAAACTCATTGAAAGGAGAATGAAGTTTAACTATTAGTGCTCTGTAGCCACACATGGTATTGTGTGTATTTGATTTTGGCATGCATGCATTAGGTAGGTGTTGGATTAGAAGGGGAGCACAGGTAAAAACACAGGTGCTTACAGCAAAGGCAAGTCAGATGCTTGGTTGTATAGGGAGAGGAATTAGTAGCAGACAGAGAGAAATAGTGATGTCCCTTTATAGGTCATTAGTGCAGCCTCACCTAGAATACTGGGGTCAGTGCTGGAGGCCATGGGCCTGATTCAGAGGCTGAAAATAAGAACTTAAAGTTACACCTGGGCAAAACCATGTTGATTTCAGGGGGAGTCAAGTGAATTTTATTCTATGCATGCAGGGAGAATGCTTTGCTTTTACTTATTGCACACAGATACCTGATCAGCTTCACTTTTAAACTGCTAATTAGACTTGAGCTGGGAAACATCACCTTTTAACTATAATACTGTTGCAACAAATGAAATTTGACTCCCCTGAAATCAACATGGTTTAGCCCAGGTGTAACTTTAAGTTCTTATTTTCAATCTCTGAATCAGGCCCCATATCTCTAGAAGGACATAAATACATTAGAGACTGTGCAAAGAAGAGCAACTAAAATGGTACATGGCCTGTGTTACACAACATACAGAGAGAGACTAGAGGAAGTAACAGTATAGCTTGGAGCAGAGAAGAGCAACTAACATGGTGCATGGCCCGTGTCACACAACATACTAAGACAGACTAGAGGAAGTAACAGGTATAGCTTGGAGTACTAACGCACAGTGTATCAGCATGCACTCCCCCCCGGTCCCAGTATATTTACCCTTGCTTACGCTGGCTGAAGGCTACCCTAACTTCAACCGGCGTAAGCGAGGGTAAATACGCTGGGACAGGCGGGAATGTGGGGGGGAGTGCATGCCGATACTAGTAATTTACTAAAACACCTCCCTCCCTCATTAAACTACTTCCCTCTTTAAACAACGAGGGACGGCCCCTCAGCCGTTACTACGCTGCTACTACGCTGCTACTACGGATGCCCCGATCCTCGATCAGGCGTTGCCGTAGTTACGCCGGCCAACAACTAGCCAGCGCATGCGCAGAACAACTTTTCAGCCGTTCTTAAGCTGCCGCCCGCCGTATTCAGCCTCTATGTTTCTATGTTACACGATTTATATTTGAGCAGGTTTAGTGTAAATTCATTCCGCAGGCTCTGTTTTAATGGAAACAGCCTCTGGGATGCGACTGCAGTTAGTATCCTCGGACCTGATCCAGACCTACGCCTGAGAGCGTTTTTACGCTTTTCATAAGTGTAAAAGTGGCCATTTGTACTTCCTGCACATACACATGGCCGATGTTACGTAACGAAACTCTGAGCGTATGGGCCATCAGTGTACCAGCTTCGTAACAACGCTCAAAGGGGCGTGCCAGCCATAACAGCACCGTAATTACGCTTCGGGAGTGAGGCATTTAAATCGTACAGTATGGGCGTGCTAAGCATCGTAACTACGCAAGGAGCTTACGGATGCCCGCGGTTACGCTCAGAAAAGTTAGGGTAGGGTTGGGTCGGTGTTATACGGCTGAAATATGGACGACCGTGGTGGGGGGGGGGACCTAGGGGGGTGTTTCGTAGTTACGGTGGCGTAAATACGCTACGCACAAGGGTGTTTCATGAGCGTAGGTCTGGATCAGGCCCCTCATTACGATATTTCAAATAAGCATAAACTATCATATATTTAAAGAAGCAATTCTATAAATACATTGTTATTGATAAGTAACAGCCGCTCAGCTAATCCCCTGCGGTTTGGTTTGAAACTTTATTTCAAAGTTTTCGACTTTTTATTTTATGTGGTGCCTCGTGAAGGTATGATCCCTAAATAAAGAGGAATAAAGAGCTTTAACATGGACTATGTTGAATGTATGACACATAATGAAGAAACGTAATCCCCCCTAATAGTGTTATGGGAAGAAGTGGGGTGGGGGGTAGTGGAAATGTATGTGGTGCCTAGGAACAGCATGGTCCCTACATGAAGAGGAATAAAGAGCTTTAATATGGACTATATTGAATGTTTGACACATAATAAAGAAGCTTAATCCTCCCTAATAGTGGACCTGATTCACACTTAAGAACACGTTAGGTTCTTAAATATAAGCAACTAATATCAAGGAAACTCCCTCGGCACTTCCCCGTTTTTCAGGTTCTTTTACACTTACGAGTGCCATGGCGCTCCCTTAACTGTAGGTTTGCATTTGTATGCGTAGCGTAAACTTGTTGGTCATTTAAATGCCACCCTCCACCCGATCTTCGTTAATTATTCATGGAACACCCCTTACGGCGTAAGTTACTGCAAAGCTAGACGTACTGTTAAATCACGGCATTTGCGTTCCCAAGTCCAACGTAAATAGTGTATAAAAGTTACTAAGCCTGCATATCCCTTCTTAAATATACGCACAAATGTTCTTAAGTATGAATCAGGCCCAGTGTTATGGGAAGAAGTGGTGGGTGGGATGTATTTAGTGACTAGGGACAGCATGATCCCTACATGAAGAGGAATAAAGAGCTTTAATATGCACCATATTGAATGCATGACCAGTAGTAAAGTCCTTTATTACTCCCTAATAATGTTATGGGAAGAAATGTGAAAAGATATTTATGTGGTGCCTTTAAAAGAGCTTTGATATGGACAATAATGAATGTATGACCCTATAATAAAGCCTTTTTCTCCTCCATAATAGTGTTATGGGAATATATGGGCAGAATTTGAAGTATTATTTTATGTATCTCTAAATAAAGAGCTTTAATTTGGACTATAACGAATGTAAGTCCCGCAGGAGCGGCATTACCCTTAAATTGGGCCCTGTTATACCCGCATTTTGGTAAATCAACCCTAAAGCGGTAAATAAAAGACCAACCCCAATATAACATGGCATCAGTAGAAAATGTGTTTTAATTAGCGCGCGGTTCATATTTAAGTGCTCTCTAATTCAAACATATTTGCAGATCTTTACAATTCATGGCGTGAGTCTTACGGGAATTCCACCGCTCTCTGGGAGAGATGTTGCTCTAGTTATACACACATAGAGACGCAAATAAATAAACACTCGCTAATGAGCAAGACCCGATTATATAGGCTGTATGGCCATTCATGTGTGTGCACTCGTATATATCTATTGATAGGCTCTCTGTGTAATTAAAGTCATCGAGATGCGGTCAGTGCTTTAATTAGTGGTGGAAGACTGGCAGTAAATTTATGCAAATAAAAGTGAACGGGTTTAATATCAGCTTGGAATGCTTATTGATTTAGATGATCGTAAGATGAATGAGTATAGGCAGATGGGTAATTACGTGCACTTATTAATTGGAATGGGGAGGGGGTCAGCTTTTTACAAAGCACCCAAGAATCTAAAGACTCGTTATATGATGCATATATAACCAGAGGATGACTAAGCAGACTGGTCTGTAGGTAGACGTTTTGTTTGTAGAGTATTTGTTATCGTTGATGAACAGCATTATCCAGGGCCGCCATCAGGGGAGGAGCTAGTGAGGTCCGCCATCTGTAGCGGGCCAAGGCGCAGGGGAGTATTTACCTGCGCACTGGCCAGCTGTTAAAGCAGGTCTGAAGGGCCCCGCCCCCCCTTGTGCCATAACCAATGACGTCACATAGGAGGCGTGGCCCTGTGGACAGCTTCTGACGGTGGCCCCGATCTTATCTACGGGCCAGATTAAGACCTTCGTGCATTTTGGCGGCACGTACGAAATAGAGGAAGGGCCATAGGTGTATCTATAATGTGTTCAGTGCACACGGGCCCCTCAGAATAGGGGGCCCTGTGACATTCATCCTGCGCCCAAGTCTCCGCATATCAGGGTTGGCAGGGGAAGGGGGCCCATTCAGCATCTATTTCTTCCCTCCAAGGTCTCCCTAGTTTATTTCCTCTTCTAGTCTTTTTGTATGGTGTGTGACACAGGCCATGCACTATATTAGTTGCTCTTCTCTGCTCCAAGCTATACATTTTACTTCCTCTAGTCTGTCTCTGTATGGTGTGTGACACAGGCCATGCAGCATTTTACCTGCTCTTCTCTGCTCCCATTTTAGTTGCTCTTTGCTTCAAGCTATACATGTTGTTACTTCCTCTCTCTCTGTATGTTGTGTGACACAGGCCATGCCCCATTTTAGTTGCTCTTCTCTGCTCCAAGCTATACATGTTACTTCCTCTAGTCTCTCTCTGTATGTTGTGTGACACAGGCCATGCACCATTTTAGTTGCTCTTCTTTGCTCAGTCTCTGCCCAGTCCTCTGGAGATACGGCCTTCAGAACTGAACACAGTGGACCGTATTCAGAGACCCGTTTTTGCGGGATGTTCCGTGCGGATTTCGGATGAACTGCGCATGCGTAGTAACTAACTTTACGCTATCTACTTTGATTTTACGCACGGAAGTCCATGAGGCACGGACTTGTGAATCGCACGTGAGACAATATGTACGGAGGGGCGTGGTTATAATCGTCCGGAGACAGATACGTGAAATTCATTGGGGGGGGCATTTAAGTACCGTTTGAGGGCGTGGTGAGAGTGCGGTTAGATAGACACGCACGTAACGAAGTATTATACGCACAGAAATGCCCACGTAATGATAAAGGGTGGTCGAGGCACTCGTAAGTCTAGGACAACCTGTCCGTGCGAGGGGGTGTCATGGGTGTTGCCTTTGCGACGTCCGTGCGTATAATTGCAAACTTTTCGCTGCCGGATCTCTGAATACGGCCCTGTATTCCAGGGGAGGACACACCTATAAAGATACAAGCTAGAGTAAGGGCAAGGTCACTTTGTTTGGAGATTCATTTGCGCATTGCAGACACCGTAGAACAGTTTAAACAAACTTGAGAAATATAAGAATATCCTAAATCTCAAATTAAACTGAGGACCTAAGGTGAGTGGAGTTTGAGATAAGCAACTGGGCAGACAGGATGGGCCGTGTGGCTCTTATCTGCCGTCACTTTCTATGTATCAATGGGCCTGATCCAGACCTCCGCTCATAAAACGCTCGTGTGCGTAGCGTATTTACGCCAGTGTACCTTCCGATGCCCTCCCCTAGGCACTCCCTCTCTTCGTACTTACTTTTGCCGTCTTACGCTGAGCAAACCCTACCCTAACTTTTCCACGTGTAGCCGCGGCCATGGTAAAGCTCCTTGCGTAGTTACGCTGCTTAGCTCGCCCATACTGTACAATTTAAATGCCTGTTTCCGCCCTCGGAGCGTAATTACGGATTTCGCATGGCAGACACGCCCCCCTCGAGCGTAGTAACGAAGCTGGTACGCTCAAGGCCCATATGCTCAGTTTCTCAGATCTAAACATGAGCGTAACATCAGCCCCGCGCATGCCCAGTAAGTACAAATCGCCGTTATTACGCTTACGACCGCCTTAAAAACGCAAGCGAACGTAGGTCTGGATTATGCCCAATGTTTTCGTGTTTCTGTTGCTATTGATCTAGAATATATTTTGCATCAACAGAAAAATATTTCCCTCTCAATCAGACCCAATGTATTAAAAAGTTATTCAAACAATAACATATTTGGGGAACTAAAGTTAGGTTAAGTAAATGAGTCATCAATACCCTCGTTCACCACTTGTTTTACGGAAAAGAACATTTATTTTTCTTTATTTTTGTGTTTCTGTTGAAAACCAGATGTAATTCACTGATTTTCTTACATCTCTGACACCAAAGAGAAATGTTCCATCATTTTTAAAGATAAATAGAAATTCTTGAGAGATGGGCTCAAAGGGAAAAATAATTCTATATCTTAACCCAAAGGGGAACACTCCATAGATTGGTTACTTGAAACTAAAGAGAAATCCAGGTAGCATCTTGTTATTATCACCCACTGAAAACAAACCTGAGAAATGTAAGACAACACAAACTATTTCACCGCTGAACAAGGGAAGAAAAAATGTGACTAAAGCCATGTACACACGTTTTCTCCTGCTATTCCTGAGGAAGCGGATATCCACATGCCAAGAGCTATGCCTTGTGTGCCTGCAACGCATGTGGTGCAATGCAGAGAGATTTTGAAAAGGAGATCGTTATTTGTTGAGGGACAGCCAAGAAGAGATCATTTATAAGATACTTCAAATGCACTTTTTAAAGCAATCATTCTATAGGTGTTAAAGCTGATATTATATCATCATCTCTTAAACCCTTTTCCATACTTAAAAAGCATGCATGTTATGTCATATTATTTCTCCTTAGAGTGCGATATACATATTATTCAGGTCTACAGTGGCTAAGCTCAAGGGGCCTGATCCACACCTACGCCAAGAATACGCCCTTGTGCACGCTGGTGATCGTATGCTCGTAAGTACGTTAAGAGTTTCTGGTCGTAACCTTTTCCTCACGGATACACAGAACATGGAAAACAGCGTTTTTACGACAATGCCGAGCGTAAAAAAAAACGCAAGCAGGCGTAGGCCTGGATCAGGCTCCAAGGAGCTATGTGGCCAAATACGTGGTGCAAGTGCCGGGTAGTGCAGTGTAATGGTGACTGTAAATAGAGGTTCTGCTTTTTTCGAGCTCCGCTGTTGGAAGGTAAACAGCACAAAATAACAGCAAACAATATTTTACATTTTTTTTATAAAAACATTAATATTATTATTTTATTCTTACTGTATGTGGAAATGATGTGACACAGGCAAAATACCATACCCTCCAACATGACCCATTCCATAAAATACTCTGCTCCTCAGTTTCCAACTGTCAGTTACTATGGTAACCACCTATTTGAAGAGACAAATCGTTTTTTAAATTTATTTCACCAGCTGAGTGACAGTTGGAAGCTCAGGAGTGGAGTATATTGTACCTAATGGAATGGGTCATGTTGGAGGGTCTGCAATACATCAGCAGCGATCTCAGACCCTTTGTAATGCATTGAAGTGTCACATCCTAAGGCAAGGGTCTGAAGTGTCAGCCCCTTAGACATGACCTGTGGCTGGTGCAAAGGCTGAGGTGTAAACAGCCCTTTGGTACGTCTGTGTTCAGCTCTGGATTGGAAGCACATGCTTGGGTCCTGCTCCTTACTGTACACTGACTACTGTACGTCCCTTAACCCTTTCCCATCCTCAACATGCCCCTCAGAACGCAAGCCGCCGCCGCTCGAGTTATGCTCAGATCTGTTTGCGGCCGTGACCACGCACTCCAGTTCTGAGCATGCGCAGGAGAAAATCACGCAGACGTCACATCAGCTGGAATAGGATCGCCGCTGGATCGGGTCGTTAACCTTCAAACCTGTTTCCATTATTCAAAAAGCAAAGTAAATGTATAAAATGTTAAATAGTGGGAAAAAAAAACAAAAACCCCAAATGGTTCCAATGTGTAGTAAGAAAAAGATAAATGTCATTATGGGGGCGGGGTTTAATGCAAATCATGTGATGAAGAAAATCACGTCATCAAGTTCCGCCCATCCCTAGTAACACTAGGATTACTGTAATGAGAGGCAGGGGGCAGAACCTCCCACTTGACCCATTCCATTAGGTACAATGTAATCCGCTCCTGAGCTTCCAACTGTCACTCACCTGGTTTAAATGAATTAACTGATATTTAAATAACTACTTGCCAAATGAATTATATTTAAATAACTACTTGCCTCTAGACAAAGGTGGTTACCATAGTAACTGACAGTTGGAAACTGAGAAACTGTACCTAATGGAATGTTGGAGGGCATGAGGGGGGACCTCTCATGCTTGAGATTTGCCTGCTCACCCATGATACCGGGAGCACTGCCTGAATTTTGGGAGTCTCCCACAGATATTTTGGGAGAGTCGGTAACCATGCGTTGGACAGAAATATTCTAAGACATTAATTATAATAAAACATCTCTAAAAAATATATTGTCAAAATTGACTTTGCAACAGATTCGTCTGATAAATATGGCTGTGACAGAGGTACAAGTGACAGAGGAGAATTGGCTGAGATACACATTGTTCTCAGGATCAATACTTTAATAAGTTAGTTTCTTTCTAATTTTTGCTGCCAGGTCTGATCCTGAAACACATTCACTCGTAGCAGATTCATTTCAGTCCTAGGTCAGGGCATGGAGGCTCCTGGGACTAGAGAACAAACAAATAAAGTTGCAGAAGTTCAGTAATATGACTTTTTTTTCACTCTGAGATTGGAATAGGCAGCCTGTTGTCTGGGGCAACCAGCTTATTATCTATACCTGATTGGTAGCTATGGGCAATAAAAGAACCAAGGACCCCATAGGGCCTCAGGGGCAAAAACTGCAGGCCTGGGTCTCACTTAGCAGTTGGCAGACAGGGACTAAGTAGGGGTTAAAGGGGGTGGTGGGTTTAGTTAGCTGGGGGGAAGTGGATTTAAGCTGGGGTGGGGTTTAGGGGTATAAGAGGGGCTTTGAAGCAGGAAGTGATCCCTCTTCAGATCAAGATTCACCCTCTCTCCCTCCCTTTAAAGTTTAAGGATTTTCATGTTAACCACTTTTCTCTTTACAGACGGAACATGGTGGGGCGGTAGCAGTTGGGGGGGGGATCAGCAATATGGGCTATGGCACAGGGGAATGGTTTGGGGTTTGGGGGTGGTTCGGTCTGATAGCAGCACAACCCATGTTGTGAGGACACTACACCCTAGCGGTTGGGGCCTGTAGGTTGCCACCTTCCAGGTGCTGGGGTGGATATTTCATAAGGGGCGAGTGTCATGCTGGAGGGCCGGACAGGGGGGACGCCCAGGTCAGGTA
>WWET01002408.1:54736-66978 GCA_011038615.1 Limnodynastes dumerilii
CCTCTCTATCCCCCTCTCTTCCCTGCTCTCTCCTTCCTCTCTCTGTCTCTACTCCTCTCCCCTCTCCCTTACACCCCTCCCTGCTTCTCTCTCTATCTCTCCTTCTTCTTCTAGCTCTGACACTGACTGCCAGGTTATGCTAAACATGTCAATACACTGACGCTTCTCATCTTATTGCAGCCTGCTGGGAATCTGCCTGTTGAAGGCAAAGATTAAATAAACAGTCCGGCAGTTCATATGCAGCCGCTGGGACTTTGCTTTTGCAAAACATTATATTATAAATGACTTCTTCGTTGCTTGTGAAACCCTGGAAGGAATGTTTTAGGTCAGAAACCGATGATGAAGTGTGTTACCTGCCCATCCGCCTCTAATAACACACACCTATTGTACAGATGTTTCCATTATCAGGAGCCGTGGAAGATAGTTTTATTATCACAATGAAAAATCCATCCTCAATCCCTTCTTTCTATATTACTTGATGGTGGCTTAGTGAGTAGCACTTGTGTCTCACAGAGCTGAGGTCATGAGTTTGATTCCCGGACTAGGCCTTATCTTTGTGGATTGTATATGTTCTCCCTGTGTCTGTGTGGGTTTCCTCCAGGTGCTCTGGTTTCCTCCCACACTCCAAAAAGATGCTGGTAGGTTAATTGGCTGCTGAATAAATTAGGCTGTGTGTGTTAGGGTCCTTAGAATGTAGCTCCAATGGGGAGGGACTGATGTGAATATGAAATATTCGGCGGTGAAAGCATTGCACATAAGACTAAAGAGTGATTTCCTTATGCACGGAGTAGTGAAAATCCGCACATAGGTGACTAAGGTGCCCTTCCTTAACTTCTCCAGGTGTATTGCTGTGCGGAAGTGCCTGACGCAGGCTATACCCATACTGTGCAATTTAAATGCACCCCCCCACATACAAAATGTTGTTGCGCACATGCGGAAATCTACTCCTAACGCACTGAGATCCAGGTCCGGATTCACACTTGAGAAGCTCCTGCTCCTTAAGTGTAGTTATTTAAGAATGCACCTACTACGCATGTGCCTCCCCGGTAAATGGGGCAAATTCCTATTAGTTATTGGCGCCAGTCACCTCTCCTGCTGGGACTGATATTCCTGGCAGAAGAGGGAGCTGCTGACTATATAACTGCATACCCTCCAACATGACCCATTCCATTAGGTACAAAATACTCTGCTCCTCAGTTTCCAACTGTCAGTTACTATGGTAACCACCTTTGTTGAAGAGACAAGTATTTTTTTTTTAGATATCAGTTAATTCATTTAAACCAGGCGAGTGAGAATTGGAAGCTCAGGAGTGGATTAAATTGTACCTAATGGAATGGGTCATGTTGGATGGTCTGTAACCGGCAAGTACAGTCAGAAATATGGAGTCAGACAGAGGTGGGGATGGAGGCAAAATTGGCAGCTCCGATATATTTAAAAAATGCCATAAGATAAAATGATTGGACCCAAGCGTTATAGTCTGTTTTATCTTCAATAGGAAAAAAAGTTCTGTCCATATAATAGAAATTTTTTCCAATCGCCTGATAGTTGGATAATTGGTCCAATAATCGCTTTAGTATATGGCCAGCTTTACACCTTCCTTCCCAACCAACCGACCAGGGACCAGATCTACTAAGCTGCAGTAAAGGAAGAGAGGAGATGTTGCCCATAGCAACCAATCAGCTCTCACTTTCATATTACATACTAGAGAATGTCAGCTAGAATCTGATTGGTCAATGGGCAACATCCTGCAGCTTAGTAAATCTGGCCCCATATATGAATTTGACCTAAAATAAATAAAGCTTTAAAATGATATATCTGTATGTATTATGATGGGGCTATATTGAAACCAGTAAATAAAAAAATAAACGATAGAGGACATTTATCCAATTTATAAACAATTTCAGCACGTTAATGACCTGCGCAGTGACTATCATATTCTCTGGATATACTGTGTGTGTTCCCGTTTAATCGCCCGCTGAACGCTTTAATCAATGCTTCTACTATAGCACCACAAATCACCTTCATCACATGACTGAGACCTCATTTAACAAGAACATTTCGTGCCAAAGAGTTAATGGGTTGCAAGGATATATTGTAGACAATTAATGCATTTTGTTAATTTGCCCAGAGCTGTAGAGAGACCAATTTGGGCATTTAGGATGGAAAAGACTTCTAGATAAATTGTTGTATTCTTTTTTTTTAATTGTACAATTTTAAGTCCCTCAACAAACTTAAAGGCTGTGAAAAAAAATGTGGGTCCCTGGGTGATACCCATAAGGCCCGGTAGGGTCAATACTTACCGTGGAACATCAAATCTATGCACCCACAGTATATTTCCCTACCCCGAAATTGTTTCCAATAGTCTTGTCCAATGACAATCCCATTCGTATAGGGTCGGATCCAGAGTTTCAGAATAAATAAATGTTACTCTTGCATGCAGGAGAATACTTTGCTTTTGCTTATTGCACACAGATACTGACCAGCGTTACTATTACACTGTTATTTATCACCTCTCATCTCTAATACTATTATATTATTATATTATTACACAGATACTGACCAGCGTTACTTTCACACTGTTATTTATCACCTCTCATTTTTAATACTATTATATTATTAGTATATTATTACACAGATACTGACCAGCTTTACTATCACACTGTTATTTATCACCTCTAATCAATCAATCTATCTATCTATCTATCTATCTATCTATCTATCTATCTATCTATCTATCTATCTCTATCTATCTATCTATCTATCTATCTATCTATCTATCTATCTATCTATCTCACCTGCAGCCTAACCCTGTCTCCTCCCCCCAGCAGCCTAACCCTACTTTCAACTAACCTAGTCCCCCCAACTTTCAGCAGTCTCTATTTAGTAAAGACAGCCATCGCAGCGGGGGCTCACAACGGTCTGAAAGGTACAGGGGTCCTGGTTTTCCTGTGTCTGGTGGTGGCACGAAAGGTGCTGACCTGGGGTTTTTAACCCAGGTCTCACCTAATACACGTGATTGGAGGGATTTGTTTGCTCTTGCTATGCGTTAGGATTCCCGGACGTCTCTCTTTGATTTATCCTCTAAACTCTGCTAATCTGATCAAAAAAAATATATATATTCTATACCTGTCCAGCATGTAGCCAGCTCTGTGTGACACAACACATACATATACACATACACCAATACAACAACATGCTTTCCGGTTGTCTCCATAAAGCAGTGACGGGGGCACCGTTATAGAGAGAAATAACAAATATAGTGGCCGAGTTTTAAGGACCCTTGTGCTGTGCTCCGGAGTCTTTCATGGAAGCCGTATATTACCTTTCTTAAGGCGCTACTTTAATTATTACAGGATTTATGTCTTGCTGCTCTTATTGATTGTTTTGCCACCTATAAATCCTGCTGCTTTATGAAGAAGTGACCTTCTGCAGTGCGGATTCCACAGACTCAATTAGCGGAAGCCCTCAGGATAAGTGTCCCGCTATCTGTGTGTCGTTGTTGCTCTTGTAAAATGAGTTTCTTTGGCAGACGCTGGCGTCTGAGTCTCTGCGCACTTCCTGTTTACCCCGTGGGGCATACAGTATAAGGGGCAAGTATTTCATGGTCCACGGTTTAAAAATATCATATTTTCAGGCCGAGTCCAGAATCATGAGATGTGGGAGTTTTCCCTCACTTTGCGTGGTGAAAAATGGACCCATATGAGCCACATGCATGCGTCACTTAAAGATTTATGGTATGCATCTGGATCCTCGCGTTCAATGCTTACGTGCGTTCCGAAGCCTTTCCTGCGGTGGGCGGGGACAAAGTGTGTACACATGGGGAGGGGGGGTATGGTAATTGTACAGCAAGGGCTTGGCCTCCATTATGCACCAGGCAGCCTGAGATGGGGTTAGTTTTACATGGCGTTAGTTTTACACCGGGAGCGGAGTGTGAAACTCCGCTCCGGTCCGAGCCATGCTGTCCCTGAGGGGGACTCCAGTCCGAGCCATGCCGTCTCCGAGGGGAATGTTTACTCTACTATGTCCACAGAACCTGCCACCCTGGATCTTGTTCCACGGATCACTGTCCAGGATCCATTGTCTTCTATCCAGGATTTTATCGTCTGAGCTTTCATCTGAGATCAAGTCCCCGATGTCTCTGGTTGTAGCCAAGCTTTTGGGTGAAGTCTCCCAGTCCTGTTGTCTCCATGTTCACATCCAGGTTCCCCAAGACCTCGTCTGCCAAGCATCTTCCAAATCCAATGTCTCCAAGCATCCTGCCGAGACTCTGATTGGGCGTCCAGAGGACACCTTTAAAGGAGGGGGTACTGTGACGGTCTGCGGCGGCAAGCGCCGCACTTACCTGACCATGAGCCGTCTGTCAGTAGCTCTCCCACGTTGTGGCCGATCTCCAGCCCTCCAGAGGTGCCAGTTCCAGTGGTGGCAGCCTCCTGCACAGACTCCATTGCAGCATGTGTGCTTGTTAGTATCTGGGATTAGGCATCTGCTTCACTATCCTCTAGTGCATGGGCATCGCCATCTTGCCTCCTGTCAGGTGATTCCCAGCGGCCACTCAGATACTCCTCTGAAGCACACATGATTCCTCCAGCCAATCTGTGCACTGGGCAGGCTATTTAAACCCTGTGCACAGTCCAGGCATTGCCAGAACAACTTGTTCACTTTAGGGGCTCTATTTACAAAAAACGATTTTTGCAGGCGAGATAAAATCGTTTCATCTCCGCGCTATTTACCCGCGATTTTTTTGGTTTAAATCGCGGTATTCAAAAAGATGCGATGTAACACATTAGGGGTTAATATTAGTCAGGGAAAATGTTTTACAGGGACACATTGTAATGTATTTCAGTATGTTTATTGTACACTGTATTTTTTTTATACAACACGAGTTGCTGCAATTTTGAAAGGGCTAAATCGCTGTGATTTTCAATAGAAAACCACAGCGATTATCCCTTTAAAAAATCGCAGCAACTCGCGTGAGTTTAAAAAAAAACTAAGTGCTGCATGAAAGCCTTAACCATGCTGTGCTGATAGAACTACAAGGCTAAAGCATTGCTTAGCCTTGTAGTTCTATCAGCGTCAGCATGGTAAGGCTTCTAACCATGCTGCGCTGCGTGTATAAAAAAAAATACAGTGTACAATAAACATACTGTAAGGCTTTCAGCCATGCAGAACTAGCTTTTTTCACACACAAAAACATGTCAAGTATATTGCCATGTGTTTTTGCTGGTCACGGACGGGAGATCACCGTCAAATCGCACTTCTCTGGCTGCAATTTTTATTTTATTTTTTGTGATTTCATGTCTTACTAAAGGTGATTTCTTCAAATCGCCTTTAATGAATACAACGATTTTTTTTTCTATGTTTTGAATGGCAAACATCTGGACGATTTCTGTCCAGCGATGGTTGCCATGGCGATTTTTTAAAACACATAAATCACACGATTTGACCCTTTGTGAATACCGCGATGTGAGTTTGGAGGGTCAAATCACGTGATTTATGACGATTTTTTACAAATCGTTTTATGTAAATGAGGCCCTAGGTGCCTGGCTATCCTGAACCTTGCTCCTGAACCTGGTCTTGGCTCTGACTCCTGTTCCTGATATTGGTCCTGACTCCTGACTCTGATCTTGGTCTTCAAAGGAGCCTAGTTCCAATCTGTCTTGCATCCTGACCTGTCTGCCTTGCATCCAGCATTACCTGCACCACTGCTCCCAGCATTACTTGCACCAGTGCTCCCATCATTGCCTGCACTACTGCTCCCAGCATTACCTTGCAATCCGGTCCAGCCGGTTCCTGCAATCCGATCCAGCCTGTTCCTTCAATCCGGTCCAGCCTTTTCCTGTAATCCGGTCCAGCCTATTCCTGCAATCCGGTCCAGCTTGATCCTGCAATCCGGTCCAGCTTGACCCTGCTGTCCGGTTCCAGCTTGACTCTGTAGTCCGGTTCCAGCTTTCCCTGCAGTCCGGTTCCTGCTTGACCCAGCAATCTATTTCCAAGCTTACCCTGTAATCCGGTTCTGTTACAGTTTACCTGCAATCCGGCTCCAGTCCAGCTGCCCTGGAATCCATTTCTGGCACAGCCTACCTGCAATCTAGCTCCAGCTTCCCTGCAACGTAGCTCCAGCCCAACTGCCCTGCAATCTAGCTGCAGACCAGCTGCCCTGCAATCTAGCTGCAGCCCAGCTGCCCTGCAATCTAGCTGCAGCCCAGCTGCCCTGCAATCTTGCTTCAGCCCAGCTGACCTGCAATCCGGCTCCAGTTTTTGCAAGCCTTCTCCAGGACAGCTCTACACCAGTGGGCCTGGTAAGCCATTAGTATTTGAACTCTGTATTGCCTTGCCTGCCCCAGTCCGGCATAGTCCGGTGGTGTCAAGTCTACAGTGAGATAACCAATGTGACTGTCCTTGTACTATTAAACCTATTCCCTGATTGCTTATGCCTACATGTGCCAACCATTAATTAAACCAGCAAGCTTCCTTTTCTATCTGTCTATCTATCTATCTATCTATCTATCTATCTATCTATCTATCTATCTATCTATCCATCTATCTGTTATTTTGAATCTTGCTGATACATTTTGTGATACAAATAATGAGATAATGGTGTTGGTGTAGGAGCTGATAGGTGAGCTGGGTAATTTGTACTTTCCTGACATATACGGGGAAGGATGTAATAGCTCACGCGGGAATAGGTTTACTGGTAATCCTTGAGTCATTCTCGCAGACTCTGTGTGTTGTCTGTCTTGGGAAATTCAGGATTTGGAAGTGTTACTTTACCCACGTTGAGGACTTAGGAAGTGATATCAGGGGAGTAGAAACGACTCTGTTTTCATTATTACACATTGCAACCACTGATCATAAGACTTCAACATTTACAATGTGAAAAGAAACACAAAAAAAATCCCTTGTAAGGAAATCGTAAATAGGATTATTTCTGCCGTCAGTGCCCAGCAACCGAGCTCAGGCCCTGATCCAGAGGTGAGTGTGTGCCAGCTGACATGACATTTCCCTGTGTGATTCTCTACTGCACATGCTCAGAACTGAAGAGTGCGCAGTCACGGTTGCTACAGATCTGAGAGCTGCGGCGGTTTTCTGAGGGGCGTGTTAAGGGAGGGAAAGGGTGGAGGGACAAAGTCAGTGTACAGTAAGGGGCGGGGCCCAAGCAAGTGCCCCCGATCTAGTGCCAAACACAGACGTAACAAAGGGCTGTTTACATCAAGACATTTGCATCAGTCCCAGGTCCTGTCTAAGTTCAGAGGGTGACCCTTACCACCTATTTCATACACTTGTGTTAGGATGTGATGCTTCAAATAATTGCAAAGGGTCTGAAATGGCTGATGATGTATTGTCCGGTGTCACATCATTTCCACATACAGTAAAAAAAAAAAAAAAAAAAAAAAAAAAAAAAAAAGGCATTTTTTTAAATGTTTTTCTTAAAAATGAAAAATATTATTTGCTATTTTTTTGTGACATTTACATTATGAGATGATGGCGCTTGCACTAATAATAACCTCTATTTACAGTCAGCGGACTGTATCCATACTTACCCTTTATTTTCATTAGGTAGCTTCCGCTACGGAGGATACTGCCCCTAGACACTCCACCTGGGTCTTCCACTGGCCACTCCCCCTGGCCTTCCCCTAGCCACTCCTCCTGGCCACTCCACCTGGACCTTCCCCTGGCCACTCCTCCTTGGCCTTCCCCTGGACACTCTCCTGGGAACTTCCCTTGGACACTCCCCCATATGATGGAGTTTAAGTAGAAAGGGGCTGTGCTTCCCCTTCACTCGACAAGTTGGGCAGGGGGAAGCATTTACATTTTACAGTGTGGGTGTGATTACCCACTTACGGGTGGATCAGCGGTCAAACTGACTGCTGATCTAC
The DNA here is from genome assembly GCA_011038615.1 of Limnodynastes dumerilii. NCBI lineage: Eukaryota > Metazoa > Chordata > Amphibia > Anura > Limnodynastidae > Limnodynastes > Limnodynastes dumerilii. The sequence goes on from WWET01002408.1 coordinate 62,614, forward strand.
AAGTGTGACTTATGGGAGCATAAATCACACTTATTTTAACACACGAGAATTAAGCACCCTGGCACATAGGAAAACATGGATCAGACCCACACAATCTAAAGCTTTATGAGTAATCTGTAAAATAGAGTTGATCAAGGGAACTTTAAATATTTTTTCACGGTTTAAATTTGCCTTCCCTCCCAATCCATCATGGTTTTGTCCAGGTCCACACTTACAAATGACTTTCTCTTTACTTAAAACTCTGAATCAGTCTCTGTTTTGTTACCACACTGTCACTTTTCCAAATGTCATTTCTTATTTTAAGCATTGCAGTTTTTATTTTTTATTTTTTTGCAGAACACAGAACGCAATAATTTTCTCTCACCCCCAAAAGTAAATCAATAATTTCATCAAGTAATATAATAACTATGACACTGACAGTGTGTTTAAGAGCCCTCACACTAGGTCCTTAGAACTGTCATTTAAAAAAAAAATGGAGAAGCCATAACTATGTTTAAGCTAACAAAAACAAGACTAAAAAGCTATTATTATTTCTGGCACTGAAATAACCTATACTTATAAAAAAATAAAAAAAGAGAGTTGTGTGGCTGACATTGAGGAAAGGTCAGGCTCAGTCGACTCCTCTGTTATTGCTACATGATCACGTACAATTATTTTTTTGTTGTAATATTATAGTCTTTTTCTTATTATCTTTTGTGTCTTTACTTTGAAAGGTGTCGGAGCCTCAGTTCACACCTTCCACGGTATTTCTATTAGTATTTGGAGAAAAATTCTGCAATTAATTAGAATATGTTTTCTTTTAGGCTGCACCTTTAGACAGTAAAAAAAAAAAAAATACGAGGAAGAGACACAATGAAAGTAATAACAAGTGAACATTAGAATGCTGTTATTCATTTTTTTTAATCATCAACTTAAAGTTTATGACTTGTTTCTTTAATGTTTATTGCTGTTATCAGCAATAAATTCTGCAAATGTTGTTTTGTTCTGCGTAGACGACCAGACTTTGTCATACTCACTAATTGCGCAACCGTCATGTCCCTGAGTGTGTCTGTATGTAAATTAATTCTTGCAGTAAATATTGTGACTGCAGGAGCCCAATTTTCAAGAGGGATAACATTACAGGGGCCTTTTCAGAGTGCTGGTCCTGTACATTGTACTAAATATATTATTTTATCATATTTATTTGTTTATTGCCCATTTTCTTCTTGCAAATATAAATCATAGTTGCCAACTTTTGCAAATTAATTATCAGGGAGATTGTGTGGGGGAGGGGGGGATCAATCCCCTCTCTCATACAGGGCTCCATATATGATGCTTGTTTTGATATAATGAAGTCTGTTTCTATGTGAAAAGGGGCTTTTTTGCATGAAGGCGATTATTTTTTTTTTTACAATGCTACCATCGTCATAAAAACCATGGTGATGATAGCAATAACACTCCCGATCGCCACCCCGCTTTAATTAATGCGGGCCAGCAAATCGTTGTATTTACTAAGTGTCAGCTTGGATTTTAACAATCTGCGCCGATGCGTTAAATTAGGCCATCTGAGGATGGCGTTAGGGTAAGTATTCCAGCGGTCTCCCCATATACCCCCCTTTTATTTCCCCTAATAGCTCTTATTAGAGGGAGGAAATGGGGTACATATCGGGAGACTACTGGAGTACTGTTAATTAAAATACATTAAACTCTAAGTAGCAAAAAAAGAAAATATATATATATTAACCAGTTTTTAATAAATTTTTACATAATAAATATATATATATAAAAAAGAAAAAAACCCCCAAAATAAACAAAGAAAGAGTTTTTAAACCTACCTGAGCGGGCACGCATCTGCCTCTAATCCTGGCGCATGCGCAGTGAATTTGCCTTTCAGGATTTGAAAAGACAGCTATTGCGCATACTCCAAGACTTAGCCGAACGATGTTAGCGAAAGGCTCGCTGACCATCGTGGGACCTCGCCGGAGGGGTAAGTAGTCGTAAATACTACCCACGATATTATCATTAACGCTCAATGATAGCAAATGGAGCCCACAGTGTTTTGGACACATACGTCCGTTAGCCTATGACTGTTAAGCGTTGTTTATAAATAACGTGCCAGCAGCTGACAGCTTAGTGCTATTCTCTGCCTGCCGACTGACCCCTTTTCAGAAGGGGTTACCACCAAGCTTGACACTTTGAACACACACAGACTGACTGCTGAGCACTGTCTATGCTTCCAACTGCCATTCAGGGGTCCTGCTTCCCTTCCTTCCAATTCTGCCCCTTCACTATAGGGTCAGAGTCGCTCTGCTTTTGCCCCTGATCAGTCCCTGTATGTTTTGAAAGGTGACAGGCTCTCCCCCTCTTTCTAGAAAAACACACAAGTGAAAAAAATGCAAAAAAAATAAAAAATGAAACACATTATTGCTCATCCAGTGTGGATGGGAGGCATTGGAAGTGATGACAATAATTTGCAGTTCTGGGCTAATTATCACTAAAGTAATGGGTTCAGGAAGAAAAGTTAATTAGGAGGCAGACATTGTTTGACCACAAAAGACAGATCAGTTTGGCGTTTTATCTGGGTTACGATGTCGTCTATGGAGAATGTACGGGGTGATTACAGCCTTACTAATGATATCACTCAGCGCTGCTGAAGTCTGTCTTGTTTATCACCAATATTTCTCCTTCATCTATTAGCCTGAAATACACAAAAAAGAGCATGATCCTTGCTCTTTGATTTCTACGAGCCTATAATGGTAACAAACACTATTATTTCTCAGTTAAACATATGTCTTCATTTTGCTGTTGCTGCTAGTGTTCTACCATGTTGCTGCAATGAAAAAAAAAGAAAACATTACAAAACTATGTTATTCCCTGGAGTGTACTATGGGCATCATACCAGGTATAATAACGATTATCCCAACGCCAATTATCCAAAATACCAGTCATCTGGCATCATCTAAGAAATAATTTGTTGTATAATACTGTATTGTAGGTTTAGTGTTTTCTATACTTATATTCTGTTCTCTTTATTGATGTTCTGCAACAATACAAAAAGAAAAAGAAAAGAAAAACACATCCTTGTGATTTCTACAAATCCTGGCCCATGTAGTCTAAATGTTTAATAATTCTTTAGGACCTAATCCTGACTTTCATGCATTTTCCGTGGCTGTAGTTTGTGGCGGAGAATGGCCCTTTTATTAAAAGGCCATTTTTCGAAACCTCATTTGCAAAGACGGAGCTCCTGAGAAGCTTCCTGACAGGTAAAACTCCATGACAATCTCTATTTCTCCAACCTTAACCCTTATGCTAATTTTTACCCTAACCCTCCCTTCCATTACCCTAACCCTAACCCACCTCTCCCTGCAGCCTAACACTAAGTCTCCCCTTTTACTCTCTCTTTCTCTCTCTCTCTACCCCCCCACACTCTCTCTCTCTCTCCCGCCTCTCTCTCTCTCACTCTCTCCCCTCTCCCCCCCAGTGCCACCTAGAATGATTTATCAGAGGCGTATCTAATCTACCCCCAGGATGGAACCCGCCAGGGGCCCCAGCCAAAGGGGGGGGGGTCCCGGTGATGCCACCTTGGCTAAAAGATGGTATCGCCTACTAGGACCATTTCACCATTTTGGTTAAAATGAGGGCCGGCTTTTCTTACCTTACAGGCTCATCCACCGAGCGGTACTGCGGCGAGAATATGAAGTCCTGCGGTAGCTGAGATTGGGAAATGAAGTCCTGCTCGGCGGATAAGCCTGTAAGGTAAGAAAACCTGGGGATCGGGGAGGCTGGAGCTGGAGGCACATGATGGGATTACTGGGGGGGTGAATGGAGACACATGATTGGATTAATAGGGGGAGGATGGAGGCACATGATGGGATTAATAGGAGGAGGATGGAGGCACATGATAGGAATACTGGGGGGTGCTGGAGACACATGAGGGGAGTACGGGAGGCGCCTGGAGTCACATGATGGGAGCACTGGGGGGTGAATAGGGACACATGATGGGAGTACAGGAGGCGGCTGGAGGCACATGATGGGAGCACTGGGGGGTGAATGGAGACACATGATGGGATTAATAGGTGGAGGATGTAGGCACATGATAGGAGTACTGGGGGGTGCTGGAGACACATGAGGGGAGTACGGGAGGCGCCTGGAGTCACATGATGGGAGCACTGGGGGGTGAATAGGGACACATGATGGGAGTACAGGAGGCGGCTGGAGGCACATGATGGGAGCACTGGGGGGTGAATGGAGACACATGATGGGATTAATAGGGGGGGTGAAGGCACATGATAGGAGTACTGGGGGGGTGCTGGAGACACATGATGGGAGTACAGGAGGCGGCTGGAGGCACATGATGGGAGCACTGGGGGGGGGAGGGAGACACAT
>WWET01002408.1:105274-116852 GCA_011038615.1 Limnodynastes dumerilii
CCCCTGCAGCCTGACCCTAACCCACCATCTCTCACAGCCTTACCCTAAACCTCCCTCCCCTGCAGCCTGACCCTAACCCTCCCTTCCCCATAGCCTGACCCTAACCCACCATTTCTCACAGCCTGACCCTAATTCTCTCTTCCCAGCAGCCTGACCCTAACCCTCGCTTCCCTGCAGCCTGACCCTAACCCACCATCTCTCACAGCCTGACCCTAACCCTCCATCTCCCACAGCCTGACCTTAACCCTCCCTCTGCCCTGCAGCCTGACCTTAACCCTCCCTTCCCCACAGCCTAATCTGTATCGGCGGCGGTGGCGTTTCCGAAATGGAATGGGTGAGTATGCCGATCGGCATACTCACCCATTCTGAAAAAAAAAATTCTAAACTGGGGGGGTATTTGAAATAGGGACATCCGTTCAGGAACTTTCGGATGTCCCTATTTCGGAAATTAAACTTTCTAACAGGGAACTGCAACCGTACACAGACGGGTATTAATGTGCCCTTATACCTATCTGGCATTCAGTTTTCTAATGTATTAGTCAACTTCAAAACTAGCTGAATGGAAACCAGCAGAACACAAACCCCATCTCCTCCATTACGTTTTATTTTAAGTTTTTTTTATTCCATTGAAAGAATGGCAATGCTCCTTTATATACAGATAACAAAAGCTGTAATTATTACACACACATTTTCAATTCCTACTGTACAGTGGCTGCAGGCCTCATTCTGTCACCCACCATTATAATTTAAAGTCAAATAAATGTCACTAATGGATGTGTAACATCGGATACACGCAACAAAGTAATATCCAGCACCAAATGCATGTCATTTTATCACATGCGCTCAGAATATACTGCAGGTCACATTGTGACAGAGTCAAATTAATATGTCAGTAATAGATTAACAAATATGGGAACAATAATAATAATTTGCTGATATAATTCAATCATAACAATTCAGAGTTTTTTATTGCTTGCAGTAGAAATGTATCTCTGCATATTTCAATTATTAACAGGCAGTAAAAATCACTATGAACAGAGTGCTAATACATTTGAGTAACATAAAAACACAGTAAAAAGTTTTGTTTTCTAGTTATGTTTATTCTTCTCTGTTCAATTATATATCAGATGTTCCTGGATATAAAGAATTTGGGGCCGTGTTCAAATCTAAGAAGCAGAAGCTTCCTAGGTGCGAATATTTAGTAAATGATCTACTATGCATGGGTAGTTAGGTGCGTAGATTGCATTCGTGCGGTCTTTAAGGGCCGGCCGGAGTAGTTTGAGTAGAGAGAGGTGGGGGGCATTCTCCGTGCGTAGTTTCCTTCTTAAGAAGTAAATTCTGCACAGAGAGATAAGGTAGATAGTAACACTTGTAAGCGGCATAAGGTACCTAAAAATGGAGGGGAGAGACCGGAAGGTCTTCACATGTGCAGTTGCTCTCTGCTGAGACTTTGTAAAAAATGAAGCCCCGGCATGAGAAGCACTGCCACATTGAGAACAACTGGCCGGCGAGCACATAACAAGTTTAAATGCATCGCCATGGAACTGTTGAGCGTTAGCAAATAGTAAAAAGTTCATTTTTGGTGTTATAACTTCATAATTCCACAAAATGAGCCCTAAGGTCTGTGTATGGGAGAATGGAAACTAAGCTAGAGAAGCAGCCTGTGCGTATCGCAGTTGAAGAAGAAGTTGCAGTAGTAGAGGAAGGACAACAGGAATCTGGTACATAGGATAAAGCTAGTAGGATATTAAAGGAGAGCAAGGGAAGTAAACAAGTAGCATGTGAGGTTTACAGAGTCTGTGTATAGGAGAATGGAGCCAGGAAACTGAGCTAGGGAAGCATTCTGTGGGTGCAGCAGATGAAGCAGAAGGTGCAGTAGTGAAAAAAACACAAAAAACGAAAGCTCTGCTCATCATATCTTGCATTCCAAAGCGCATCAATTTATTATCCCAACTACACATCTGTAATAAAGGCAAATATGTTTATCTCCTTTTTATATAATAAAAATAAATATTAATAATAAGTGAAATCATATTTGATTTCTCTATGACTTATGAACCTAGAACAACAGAATTCTACAGCAAATTTGTTTAAATAGTCAGGAAATATCCCAAAAAATGTACAGTATGAATCTTGGCAGGGGAATTATTACCTAACGAAAACAAAAGGGCTGGATTCATAGTTAAGGATTATGGGCCGGATTCAGAGATCCGTCAGCGATCGGCCCGCAAATATACGCATCTAAGTGGCAGGTCGGAATAGGTTACACCCACCAGAATCACTCCCAGTCACTCCCCTCGCAACTTCCTAAACAGACCTAAACTTCCACCTCCATAGACTTGCCCTAACTGGCCGCACTCACTTCCAACCCTATGTGTATTAGTTGCGTATATTTAGGGCCCTAACTCTGTAAGCGCGCCCACTTTCCCTCATCTCAATGCCCCGCCCATTTCTATGCAAATCCTTAGGTCCGTATATTTCCGTCGCACTTAGGGTTGCATTATTCTCGCCCGATTCACAAGTCCGACCTTAAGGCATTTCCGACCTTAACTTCAACGTACATGGCGTTGCACTATTACTACGCATGCGCAGTTGAAGCAAAATCGTTCTGACCCTAAATATACGCCCTATGGACCTAATCCAGACCCAATGGTTTTCGTATTCGTAATCCGCACGGAAAAGGGAAGTGAACTTCCCCTGTCACTCCCGTCTCACGGAAAAGGGAAGTGAACTTCCCCTGTCACTCCCGTCTCTCGAGCAGATATTGGGTGACTTCATCTGCTGATCTGCTCGCAACTCCCTAATCCCTCCCGCTACTGTACAATTTATATGCTTCCCTCCGCCCACCTTGGCAGTCGAAGGGGAAGCACAGCCCCTCTTTTCACAATTCCTATTGTACGGACCTAAGTTCCCCTTCCCTCGAAACACCCAACTTAGGCACTTTGCATGCGTAAGCAGGGTGACGTTCAAAGGTCTGGATCCGATCCTATTTCCACACGTTGGCCTCTGTTGTGGAGGCTAACATAAAGATTCAACATCCAGCATTAAGGGGGACAGAGGCACCCCCCTTCTCTCCTATGACCCTTGTGCGGAATACTGAATTATGCGCAAGGTCTTAGGGGTAGATCCAGACCCACGTACGACTGTGAAGGTTAACAAACCATTTGCGTAAATTCACTGTCAGGGAACATCTGCACATGCTCGCGGCAAATGTTCCTTTAGAGTAAGTACTATCGTACGTAAGTACCTTACGGGGAAGTGGCAGAACCTTCCTTTACGGGCAGGGTGGTGCACTCCCCTCTACGCGATCAAACTTACGTACCCTTGCACACACTTAATGCGTGCGGGGGTCTGGATCTGCCCCTTAGCGCTTACTGTACAATTTAAATGTCTATTCCCGCCCACCATACAGTACTACCTTGTATGAAAGGTGAGTGGGCCCACCTCCCCTGTGTAGTATGAACGCAACATTGCATTCCATACGCACGTTCTAAATAGCCTGAGATTACTAAGTCAGGACCAAGTCCAAAGTTATTATTGACTCCTCTGACTTTTTTTTATCATACAACGCCACACAGGAAATGGTTGGGGGGTAAACTATTATCCCCATCTACTGTCAAGTGTCATTTACAAACATCACCGTCAAGTGCGATGTTAATCTTTGACGTGAACCAGCTTTCTCCTGACTTGCATTTTCCATAATAGCTCGTACAATTTTCCAATTACATAACGGAGCCAGTGTTCAGATTAATAGCCCTGATTTCAACTTTGCCTCCCCTTGCCATTTGCATGAACTGGATAATCATCTCATCAAGCCAACCGCGCATAATTTGATTGATATCCGTGATGTATTCTTTATTACTCCTACGTGTTCTGTTTGTAAACCCGGTCAGCTGAACGAGTGAATGATAAATATGTGGAAAGGGTGACGGGTGACATGGAGATGTTTATCTCGAGGTGAGAAGGAAACTTTCTGCAATATCATCTGCATAATATTTTTATATGGATTATATATTTTTATAAAGACCCTGAGGTCCAGAAGTGGACATACTAAGTACTTGCTATACATAACAAAGCAGGTCTGGACAACCTGTGACTCTTCAGGTGTTGTGAAACTGCGATTCCCAGCATGCTTTACCTGCACAAGCAGTGATGGACCTACGTTTTTGGGGCCCTAAAGCTTGAACCCCTCCTCCACTTAACATCCACACTGCATCCTTCAGCAATCCCTTCTCTTCCTTCCCCCCTCTCCTCCGCTCACACCAGCAGTCCACATCCTTCCCTCTCCTTATGTCTTCTGTAAGTTCATACCTCCCACTTAGTGTGTCTTCCCTCCCACATAGTGTGTTAGCTCGCACGAGCAGGGCCCTCCATCCTAGTGTTGTTCCTTCCTCCACCACTTCCTCCTCACTTTGTACCCTCTTGTCCCCTTCTGCTACCCTTTTAAACCATCCCCACCTGGTGGCTCCCTCTCAACCTCTCACTGCGCTCTAACCCTGCCCCCTGATCTTCCAAGCTTAATACCTCGCATTTTGCCTTGCGTTCTGTGCTTGCTTCACTTTATTGTTTTTCTGTGATATTTTTATAGTCATATTGTATTTAATATATACTATGCTGTCCATCCCTACCCTGTATGTCTGTACTGTATTTAGTTGTATTTTGTACAGCACTTCGGACACCTTGTGGCGCCTTATAAATAAACGATAATAATAATAATAACTGTGATAGGGGCTGCTTCTCAACCAGCAACACTAGGGTAACCTCCAAGGTGGGCCAGGCTTTGGCGTAACCTGAAACCCCCTTAGAGGGTGGCACAAATTCAATGATCTCCTGTCTATGGCCTTTATCTATCCTTTCGCACCCCCTTAGATTTTTTTGATTATGAGAAAAAATTTTTAATGGAGTGGCTTACATGCATCTAAAAGGTTAATTACTTCTTCTTTAGTTGTATGGGTGTTATAGGTGTGTGGTATTTAGATCATTCATGTTTTTAATTTGATAATAGCTAACCACATAAAGCAACCTCAAAACTGTTGCAATCCTAAGATAAATAAATACATACATTTCTACCTTGCTCCACTACTGTCCTTTATTTAAATTAGCGTTCCTGGTAACCCTGAATGTCCTTTTCTGCTATGAGAAAGAATTTTTAATGGAGTGGCTTACTAAAAGGTTCATTACTTCTTCTTTGGTTGTATGGGTGTTATAAGTGTGTGGCATTTAGATCCTTCATGTTTTTAATTTGATAATAGCTAAAATGTATTTCCCCTATGGGGACTCGCTTGTTTCCTATGGAAAATAATTAGCAAAGCAGTTTTATGCCTTCTGTGAAGGCTATTTTTTTTATTTATACATGAAGGAATGTTTACTTATTGTTTCCTGTGTTTGTTTGCAAGATGGAATAAAACAAAATTCCAACAAGATCCAGAGGCCCATATGGCAGAGAACAGGTGAGGTGGAGTCCTTGAAAATGGGCCATACAGTGAATGTTACAATCAACCCCTGTTATGATCTGTCTCCTCCACTAGAGGCCTCCTGTGCTCCCTCTCCAGCTTCATTGCAGTTCTGGATTCCACCTGAGGGGCTGCTGTTCTGGCCTGTGTCTGAATCAGGTGTTTGCAGCTCATTACCTGGGATCTCTCTCACCTGTTTAGTCTGCATTTAAACCATCTACTCACACACTGCTGTGCTAGTTCATTTAAGTTATTTACTTGGTCCAGCTACCTTGTCTACCTGCAGTAACTAGGGGCCTGATCCAGACCTACGCCCGCGAGTGATTGTATGCCGGTCGGGAGCGTAAAACCGGGTGAAAAAACGCACTGCGCATGTGCAGTATGACAACTTCCGGTCGTCCGAAGGACATGACAGTACAGCGAGCGTATTTTTAGCGTATTTTGCACCCAAGGGGCGTGCGTTTTATACGATGATAGTCCAGACGCTCGAGTTACTACACAGAGGCGGGGATAGCCATTTAAATTGTACAGTATGGGCGTGCTAAGCCCCGTACGACCAGCGTATCGGTCCGAAAATTCATACGGATGCTGGAAAAAGTTAGGGTAGGGTTCAGCCGCTGTAAGTAGGTACAATCAATGGGAGTGTCATGGGCGTGAAAGTTTATACGCCCGGGCGATCATACGCTACGCTCGCGGGCGTAGGTCTGGATCAGGCCCAAGGTCCCTGGTCAGGACACTGCTCCCCAATCCATGGATGGCTAATCGCCAAGCAGCAGTTACATATTAGTAAGTGCAGGTGGTGACATCTACATAGCCCATTGGTTGGAGACTACAAGGCCCAATCTGAAGCAGGATTTTGGGATCGACCAGGGGTGTCTGCATTTAATTTTATACCTGTTAACTCCTCCGGATATGGACTAACATATTTTATTTTCCCCCTAATGTAGACAGAGAACCGGATTCACAGATCCGTATTTACTACATGCACATTATTACGCACGCACATAGCAAGGCAACACCCATGACACTCCCATAGGCCGAACGGGTCTTACGTAAGTAACACGTATGTTTATCTAACCACGCCCTCAAATGCACATTTAAATGCCTCCCCCCGCCCACTTTCACGTAACTTCTACCGTACGTAAAAAAAACAAGCCCCTTCGTACGTAAGTCCCTAAGTGCGATTCACAAGTCCATCCCTAAAGTGCTTACGTGCATAAATACTACGTAATTAGCATTGAAAAAGTTACTACGCATGCACAGTTAATCCGCTTCTAAAAATAGGCACGCAACCCCATGCAAAAACGGATCTGTGAATACGGCCCATAATCTCTAATGAAAAAAATGAAACCCCCCCCAAAAAAATAAAAAAAAATTACAACCCCTTCCCCCCAGCTCTTTCCAGAGCCAACCTGTTATGGGATCTTCCGATGAGGTGGAACCAGGCACCATAGGGCAATGTGGCATATCCTGGTATCCTGGTTCAATCAAAGTCTCAACAACCCGTTCCTCAAATGACTAAGCATTGGAGATGCGGTCCATGTTTTCCTGGTGTCCTCACAGAATCACAAGTAATATAATATTCCCCCGCCTACACCTATGATAGCTTAATCAAAGGCATACAAGGGTCTTGCTTGTATGCCGCTAAGATAGAGGTTTTATATTAGAACCCCGTTTTTAGGCTGTATAGGTTTGATATTTATACCAGGTCATTTTAGGATTACTATATACATAGTAATCCAATTGCTCACATGGAATAGCGCTTCTCTCCTCCTTAAAAATCTATTTAATATTTTCCTTGTGGGGCTGGGTACCCCAAGGTGAGAGAGTTGCTGCAATTTCTCAAAAGGCGCTTTTAAAGTGGTATACACATTTTATTTTAGCTTAATCAACGGGTCTAGAGGATAAACATAATGAAAATAATTTACCAGAAATGTAAGATAGAGTGGCATTTTTTTTTTGAACTTTAAAAACTTTATTCCACTTGGTCTATGCTATTACCACAAGCACAACTAATAAACAGGAACAAAACACTATTGACTCTATTTATGCACAGTGTTATTTTTAATCTCCCACATGTTGTACAATATATTTTATGTGGTATTTATGCAAAAAAACAAAACAAAACAGCAAATGAAGATGAAATGATAGTGTCCATCATCATTATGCCACAGGTTCTTAACACATAGCACTGTACCCAGCAATGTGAGAATTCGTAAAACACCTTTCACTTAGGTGTAATTATTTTTATATGTCGACACATTCCTGTTGACCTTCAGCAATCACAAGTGACCTTGCTCTGATTAATGTTCCCGAGAGCCAAACGCAAAAAAAAATCCTCTTCTATTATTGAGTAACTTGACTCCTTGTAACATAGAAACTTGGTCCACATTTCATTCTCTTTCCTTTTTTTTTTAAACTCTACTTTGTTGACAAGCGGACAGGAGCATTGCAAGATAAAGGACAGGCAGCGGAGATTGTCCCTCGCCTGCATCCTTGTCACGGCAAAATGATAAATGCCTTCCAATAAATCATGTCAGCCACATGCAGGACTTAGACCGCCCCTTACTTCTTCCTCGAAAAAAAAAATAAAAGCACTGACCCGGCATAAGAAGCCGCAGGTAATGAGAGCGTCGGTTCAGTAGTAACATATCTCTATCATACTTTATGGCCAGCCGGCGCTTCCCATGGGAGAGTGAGCCAGGAAATTCCTGAAGTCATTGCCACCGACAGAGCAGAACAACACATTGGATCAAGGTGGAGAGAAAAGTGTAAAAATAATAGAGAAATAGAGGGGTTTAGCTTCTGCTTCTTAGGTGTGGAATTTTGAGATCTACGTACCACTTAGGGTCTTTAGACCGAACTTACACAATCTGCATACAGCAATGGTACGTAGATAGCAAAAATAAGCTACTTTGTATGCATAGTAGCTCAATTCTTAAAATAACGTACGTAAGATGAAAACTACGTAACTGTGATTCCGGAGAGTTGGGTGTGTACTCCTGTGCATATGGCACGATTACAGCGACACACATGAAGGAGTGAACCTAGGTGTAAACGGGCATCTCTTTTCCAGATGTTCAAGCAGATTGGCAGTAGAGAACGCAGAGAATGTTCTAGTCTTCCACACCAATGTTCTGTCCTCTGGTTTGATAAATTGGCTGTGTGCACTGGACTGGCATCTCTTCATAGAGTGCAGTGATCTCTATGTGAGCATCTGTTTTATTTCAGATCGCATATAAAAAAAAACCAAAAAACCAGAAAGCAGAATTGACGGCTCAAAACAGGCCCGGTGCGTGCACATACTGAGGCTTTATACCTCAGGGATGCAGTTACCAGCACCATTGTCGAATTAAACATTCTAGAAGGGGTGACATTTTTCGTAAAGGTACCTGTTTTGGTTCGTTTTAGGCTGCGGGGCAACAATGGTTTGGGAGGTTTAGGGTTAAGCTGTGGAGAGTGGAGGGTTAAGGTTAAGGTTAGGCTGCGGAGAAGGGAGGGTTAAGGTTAGGCTGCAGGAGAGGTATGCTAAGGGTTAAGATTTGCAGAGAGTAGGGTTAAGGTTATGCAAATTCTGTATAACTAATCCCCTCCAGATAGGCAGGGGATAAGAATGCAGATTAAAGTAATTCGGCATTGGAAGTAATATCTGCACATTCGGACAGATGAAAATTTTGAGACAGGGTTCAGGAGGTGGGGGCAGGTTCATCACATCTCAAAATGCACAGTGGTCAGGATTAGGTCCTAAGAGGGGAAGTGGATTCCAGAGGTTAGGAGCAGCACGGAAGGAGTCTTGATTGGTTGTCTTTTTTTTTAATCATAATTGGTCTTTTATCATATACACAGTTCCTTAAAAGCTTACAAAGTTTTTAATTATTATCTGGTTAAATGAACTTGAAGAGAATAATTTAACAGAGGATAATGGATATGCAAAAATGTATACTCAATGGCCTAAATAGAAATTAACATTACAGTACCCTCTGTATGTATTCATCTCCCACACTTCTATTTGCAATTACAGTAGTTTTATAAACAGACAGCCAAAGTCCACAGTCTACAAGACAGGTTAAGCAGAGGTATGGCTGTCAGCCATCTTTCATCCTGCTCCACAGCTTCCGAACAAGACACTATTAAAATGACACCAAATTGTTTAAAAAAGTCCAGTTTGCATCTTGGCTGTTCATAAATATTTAAGAGTCTGCAAACACTTACTACCTGCTTACTGTGCAGTAACACAGTCTAATGCTTCTAAGATTGCCTGGAAAATCCAGGGGTTTAGAGTTTATTAGAAGGCATTTTAAAGAGGGCTATCACCATGGTTAATTCATTTAATATGTCTGCTTTATTGGCCCGCTATTGTGAAATTAGGACGTAGGTGCTTAAGGTGCAATTTTATATATAGGTATATTTTGTAAGCTTTCAAAGTCAATAGATAATTGTTGGTTACGTTGTACGATGTACACTGCTATGTGCTAAAAAATCGCTAAAACAATACTTTAAATGAAATTTTGAATATATGAATACTTTGCTCGTGAGTCAGAGTCACTTGACACTGACACTGTCACATGTTTTGTATAAGAGAAAGGAAGCAGGAGCGAGCTTTAAGGGACTTAAATAGAAATCTTAGGTAAAAATATAATAAAACGACGGTTAATCCACGGTGTGGCCTGGATTCAGAACTGTGCACGACATATGCATTCAGGATTGTTTAAGTACTATGGACCAAATTCAGAGCCCTGTGAACCCGATTCACAGATAAGAAAATGCGTATATTTAAGAAGGGATATGCTGCACAGGTGTAGTACCTTAATATACGCAATATACGTAGGACTTAAGAACGGAATGGCTCTGATTCACCTTTACAAACCTATTTCTTCTAGTTTGTAGTGAGTTAAGAAGGAAGGGGCGTGGCCGGGAAAACGTAAGAACAAAGATAAGAAGATTTGCTGGAGGGAGGCATTTAAATGGGGAAATCTGGGCGTGGTTTGGCAGAAACGTTTGTAATTAGTCGCCCTACACAAACGACTAAGAACCTAAAGATAAGGGGCCGTATTCAGAGCATATGCGCCCGGAGTTTTCCGATTTGTGCTACTGCACATGCGCAGTCATTTTCTAACGTCTTAAAGACCACGTATACGCAATCTACGTTGCAACAAGAAACGTAGATGACATTAGAAAATTACTGTGCATGCTCTCTGAATACGGCCCAAGGTAGCACTATGACATTCTTAAGTCGGTAAAGAAGCTGAAAACCGGAAGTTGCTTATAATTAAGAACCTAAAGCCCTAACTGTGAATCAGGTTCTGTGTGACTTATGTATCGGACCCTACCTTAACTTAAACCCTCCCCCCCTGATCTGTCTCTGTATGGAACTGTTTCCCCCCAACCTTGACACTTAATTAGTGTTCCTAACCCCGCCATACATACATGTAATCCCATAGGTACCTCATTCAGTTTTGGCTTAGTACACAATCCTGCATTAAAAAGCCAATTCTACCTATGACACGTTGAACACAAGGTTAAATATCTAAAGTACTTGTTATATAACTGGCAGTGTAAGTGCAGTAATGATCTTTTCTAATGACTGCTCTTCATTGAATTATTTATCATGATTAAGGCATCATTTTTAGATTTAGAATGAGACAAAATGTTTTAGTTGTTTTAGAAAAATGGTGTCAATGAGGAGCTGCCGAATAATAAAATAGGATTGAAAACAAACCCATGAATAGAAATATTATTTTCTTAGGTTTGTTTTTCAAGAAGAAGGAACAAAAGAGAGGTCCGGAGCTCCAAACAAACATTTTATAGCACTATGTGTCAGCACATACATCAAAAGGAGGTTTAGGTCACAATATAGCTATACAGTATTGGGGTAAGCTCTCCTGCCCAGCGTCAAGGCACCTCCTGTATGTGAGTCCCTATCTATCTGCTATATGTGTACTCAGGAGGTCTGTATTAAGACACTCCTGCTATTTGAACAGTGTACAGCGGCCATATTGGGGAGGGGTCATGCTCCCAAACTAAAACTAGTAACAGTAACAATGGGCCTGATCCAGACCTACGCCGATGCGCTGTGCGTACTAAAGCACAGCGTATCGGCGTTCACTTTCCCCGACACTCCCCCT
>WWET01002408.1:119586-136709 GCA_011038615.1 Limnodynastes dumerilii
AGAGATATCGAGAGAGAGAGAGAGATATCGAGAGAGAGAGAGATCGAGAGAGAGAGAGAGATATCGAGAGAGAGAGAGATCGAGAGAGAGAGAGAGATATCGAGAGAGAGAGAGATCGAGAGAGAGAGAGAGATATCGAGAGAGAGAGAGATCGAGAGAGAGAGAGAGATATCGAGAGAGAGAGAGATCGAGAGAGAGAGAGAGATATCGAGAGAGAGAGAGATCGAGAGAGAGAGAGAGATATATCGAGAGAGAGAGATCGAGAGAGAGAGAGAGAGAGAGATCGAGAGAGAGAGAGAGAGAGCGAGAGAGCGAGAGAGAGAGAGAGAGAGAGAGAGAGAGAGCGAGAGAGCGAGAGAGAGAGAGAGAGCGAGAGAGAGCGAGAGAGAGCGAGAGAGAGCGAGAGAGAGCGAGAGAGAGCGAGAGAGAGCGAGAGAGAGCGAGAGAGAGCGAGAGAGAGCGAGAGAGAGCGAGAGAGAGCGAGAGAGAGCGAGAGAGAGCGAGAGAGAGCGAGAGAGAGCGAGAGAGAGCGAGAGAGAGCGAGAGAGAGCGAGAGAGAGCGAGAGAGAGCGAGAGAGAGCGAGAGAGAGCGAGAGAGAGCGAGAGAGAGCGAGAGAGAGCGAGAGAGAGCGAGATAGATATAGAGAGATAGAGATAGATATAGATATAGAGAGATAGAGATAGATATAGAGATAGAGAGATTTAGATTAGCTGGGGAGGGGGGGGGAGGTATTTACAGATACTGACCAGCGTTACTATTACACTGTTATTTATCACCTCTTATCTCTAATACTATTATATTATTATCACACTGTTATTTAGACTTGGGATAGGAAACATCACCTCTTATCTCTAATACTGTTTGCAGCAGATGAAATATGACTCCCCTGCAATCACCATGGTTTAGCCCAGGAGTAACTTTCCTCTCATAAATTTCAAGCTGCTTTTAAGTCTGAATCAGGCCCAATGGACCGTATTCAGAGATGCGCGTGTCTAAAGTACGCAATTATACGCACGTACATTGCAAGGCAACACCCATGACACTCCGCTCACGCGGATGGGTTTTCAGTGACTTGCGCATCCATGGGGTACCCTTATCTCTACGTGTGCATTTATATGTGTATAATACTTACATTTACGTGTGTATGTAACTAACAACGCTCTCAAATAGTCATTTAAATGCCTCCCCCCACCCAATGTCACGTAACTTTGTCCGTATGGATTTCAACCACGCCCCTCGGCACGTATGTCCCCGAGTGCAAATCACAAGTACGTGCCTAATGGACTTCCGTGTGTAAATTCAACGTGAATGGTGTAAAGTTACTACGCATGCGCAGTTAATCCAATCCTGAAAATACGCACGGAAAGCCACGCAAAAACGTATCTGTGAATATCACCTTTCCCTATCGGATGTGTCCACTATGCATGGAATTTTCCACCATATATGGGAGGCTTTTTCCCATTTTGGCAAAAGGTGTATCTGGTCACATCTATACATTCCAGTCTAGATCAGGTCCACAGTTTACAAAATTCCTGGACTTTGTAGAAAGGAATACATTTGCTAAAGGATTCCTTAAAATTACAGAAATATTATCTGACTGTTACCTCTCATCTAAGCTGAAACAGCTCCTGGTCACTTGGGATCTAACCACATGATCATCGGTGGGACTTTTGATTGGTGTAAACACAAAACTTTCTTGACATTTTCCATGCTGAATGAATAAAGTGTCCTCGCAGAGGTGAGTGTTAATATTAACAATAGAAATTAACAGTTTTCACGTTGGAGAGGATATTTTCACTGCCCCAGGCTATTTATGCGACTGAATAAAATGAAGTGTACTTTAATGAAGCAATCTTCTTTTTATGCTTTTATTGAAACAATCATTTCATTTATGTGTCTAGTAGAACATGTGGATGAATAAACGTATTTTATTAACAAAGAAAAACAAGTCAAGGGGAGGGAAGGACACAGCTGTAAATGTCCACTAAACCCACATGAGTGGAATGTAGGAATGATTATTTATTTTTTTGTAGCATCTGTTTGTACACAAAGCTGCTCACACACTAACAGATAATCTGGAAAAGAGATATTGCCCTTGGCAACTAATCATGTTATGGCTTTCAGTAAAGCAAACACATTCTGTGATAGCTACAATTTGATTGGTTGGTTTAAATATTCCCAAAGAGTTTACAGTTTACAGTGACTCCTGGCAGAATTTTGAGCTCCAGCATACTGATAAAGAGTGTTGGTTAGATGCACACCTCACAGGAGAGGGCATTCTCCGATGCGATTGGTCAGAAAAAGACCACTATGTGACGGACTAGTTCCGATCCAATGACACTTCCAAGAGCTTCTGATAAGTGACTGGATGATGCTCACAAGTGGATGTGACTGGTGCAACACTGGCATGCCAATGCTTTGAATCTGGTCCTTAAACTGTAATTAAATTAGGTTCAGCAATGTCTATTGTAGATAAAAGGTAACATATATTTTAAACCAGAGCAAGTCGTTGAGGGAAACACAGAGGTGAGATTACACCACCGTCTGTCACTCTTACTATATAGGTCAGTTTTCCCATGATGTTGGTTAATTATCTGCATTGCAGTAGGTGAACATTGCTTCACTTGCCTGCATAGTGTTCACAGTTGGATGTAATTCTACTTTCAAGGATGGTTTAACAGCTGGCTTTCCTATTGGTTTTCCAAAAGAAGCTATCATTTATGACCCAGTGGTGATTCTTCCCTGAGGTTATCTCTCTGGTGCTCTAGATTTAAGAGACAAATAATCAGACGCAGACAAAATTCCATGAAACTCTCTTTGAAGGTTACTTCAGGTATTCTGTAGTTCATCGTTGACAACATGATAATCAGCAATAAGAAACACCATAATAAAAAAATGTTGTTAGCAAAGACAAGACCGCAAAAGGACAAACAAAACCAAGGTGGTGCACGTTCATAGCTAGCACCAACACAAGAGCTTTCATAATATACTCTTCCATCCATAAGGACATTTTATACGTGTAGATACTGTAAATGTTATTACAGTTAGGTAAGGTCGGCGATTGCACTGGTCATTTCCCAATAGGCTACGGCCAAACCCTGGTGAAGTGAATTTTCATCTGTTGTAAACAGTTATTTGAGTGGAGATGAGATGTTTCCTAGACCAGGTCTAAGAGAAATGTATACTCCATGCATGCAAAAAATACTGTAACATAAATTGACTCCCCTTGAATTTCAAGATGGTTTTACCCAGATATAAATTTCCACCTAAATTTCCTCTTATTTTTAAACTCTGGATCCAGTTCATAGATCCAGAAAGGTAAAGTTATCTTCTTATGTTTCCACATACAATCTTCTGTGTGCGGATATGCTCAACCTAATGTATCTTCAGGCTCCTGCCAAGACTGCCCAATTTATGTATGGGACCAACTGACTATACCCTCTGGCACCAGTCATTCACAATACCTACACGTGGCAGGCTAAGAAGCAGTCACATGGGGCCTGATCCAGAACAATGCTTTAGAGCGAATTTACGCGTGGCAGACACGCAAATTCGCCCCTTGGTAAGTAGTGCACATGCGCACCATAGAAAATACGCTCCGTAATGTAGCGTAATTGGGAATGTATGGGCCATTCACGTATGTGTCATGTAAATACTTACGTGTGGGTGTGCCTATTTTACGTGAGTCCAAAATACGTCTGAAATACGTGAAGTAGGCGGGGGGTGGTATTTAAAGTATATAAATTTCCACCTAAATTTCCTCTTATTTTTAAACTCTGGATCCAGTTCATAGATCCAGAAAGGTAAAGTTATCTTCTTATGTTTCCACATAGATTCTTCTGTGTGCGGATATGCTCAACCTAATGTATCTTCAGGCTTCTGCCAAGACTGCCCAATTTATGTATGGGACCAACTGACTATATATACCCTCTGGCACCAGTCATTCACAATACCTACACATGGCAGGTTGAGAAGCAGTCACATGGTCTGAAGTGGTTAACCTCATACCTTCTATACCATCAGGTAGTATGTATTCTTTATAAACCCCTCAGAGCTAAGGATTAATGTCTTGTTTTAAGAAGTGTTGTTTTGCTGCTTCCAGACCAAGGTGAAACCTTAACCTTTAATCTGACTCCTCACTTACTGCAAAGCTGTATATACTTTTGTTTGCTATTATGTTGTGAGTGCATTTGGACTTACTTTCTGCATTTGCCTTTGTTTTCTGCATTGAAGTTGGACTTATGCTGACCCTGATAAAGCCACTTTGATGCTGATCACTGTCTCCAGTTCCTAAATTGAACACAATGCACTACAGTACATATAAATGTGTTCTTACTGAAGCTCTAGATAGTATTAGTATCAACATTTCTGTACAGTCAAAATGTACAATGCTAATTACATCTCACCAGCAGATTACATGTGATCAAAATAGCTGTATCATGTGATTACTAAATATAACAATGGAGCACACATTATATTAATTATAATGATATTCATCTTAATAATAATTATATTAATCTTGAAGATGAACATTCACATTGATGCTATATATGCGTGACTTAAACATATTGTAGATTGACCTAAGCATGCCAGGCCAACCTATGGTTCTCCAGGTGTCCCACCATGTTTTGCCAGGTATCAGCTTTGCCAATGCAATAAAATCATGCTGGGACTCACAGTTTCACAACACCTGGAGAACCACAGATTGGCCAGGCCTGACCTAGAGGAAAAAGCCTACTTGTGAGCTCCTCATTGCCTCCCTTATGCAGTATAGAAATGCATCCACAATCCAATGGAACTTCATAGAACTATAGAAATTCTAGAATCTCTGGGCCAGATTCAATTGTCGGCAATATTTTCAAAAATAGTGCGTCGGAAAAAATGCGACGCCTTCCCCGGCAATTTAGCGCTAAAAATTCTGAAATTCTATTGTTTTTTTACCGCTGCGCAAAAAGAGCAGTCAGCGAAGAAGAAATTTAACGGGAAAAAAAAAACCCTTGCAAATCACTTCCTGCTCAAATATTCTCACGATATTTGAGACACTGGCCAATAACCTGTCATTAGCGCCGGGCATTTCCTCCTAGCAGGAAGTGATTTGCGACGTTTACCAAGGCACCTGAGCAGCGGCCCCTGGCTGCAGGGCATGCTACCGCATGTCCTGGCATCCATGGGCATGCTGATGCTTGTAGTTCTACAAAAATCCGCACCTCTCATAGGGGCAAATTTTTTATTAACGATATCGTAAAAAAAACGGCGTATTTTTTCCGCAAAAAAATAATTGAATAGGAAAAAAAAATATCGGATGTAATTTTGCTAAAAATAGCGTTAAAAATACGCCGGCGAACGATTTTACCCTAATTGAATCGGGCCCTCAGTGTGTATTTTTACTAGTGTATATGCTGCACATGCCCAGAACTCAAAGATATACCTGGAAACTAGGACTGATTCACAGTGGAAATATACATACACACTGGAAAAGATAAGGTACCACTCTTTAATTGATTTACTTATGGTTTGGCGCATGCCCATGCATCTTGTTTTTATGTTTTGATACCATTAGACCTTTAACACTCTAGAAAACATTTCAATTTACATTATTTTAATATATAATTTTTTTTATTTTTGATCAATGAAACATTATTATAATGTTTTATATAAATAATTGATACGATTAATGTTCCAAATGTTTGTATGAAAAATAACAATAACAAATGAACATAACTGTAAAAAAAAAATGTATATAAATAGCGATTAGCGTACATGACACAGGTAGCTCATTGCGCCAAGGCACATTAAGGGTTAAACGTACAATGTTGCTATATTAGCAAAAAACAAATCTTAAAATTCATTTAATAGACAGATAATAATGTAGAGATAAATATAATGAAGTTTTAAGTTGCTAATCAACATTAGCGTTTAGTTGCGGTTACGTCAATATTGATTAACTTTAAGGACCCTATTCACAGATACGTTTTTGCGTGGGGTTGCGTGCATCTTTTTAGGAGCGGATTAGCTTCACACGCGTAGTAACTTTTTCCACGCAAGTTACATAGGGCCTGATCCTGAACTACGCCCGCCGTCGCTAGGACGGTGGGCGTAAGATCGGCTTTTCAGCCGATCTGCGCATGTGCCGGGCAGATGTTGCCTGGCGTTACTACGGCAACGCCCGCTCCTGGATCGGGCGTCCGTAGCAGCGCCGTAGGAACGCTGGAGGGGATGTCCCCCAGCGTCCCTACGTTCAGGTTAGTGTAGGTGGGCGGGGGGAGGTAGATTAATGAGGGTGGGAGAGCGGGCTAATCGGCCATACGCTCCTGTGCGAGCGCATGGCCCCTTCCTTACGCCGGCTGAAGTTAGGGTAGCCTTCAGCCGGCGTAAGGTAGGGGCCATACGCCCGCACAGGGGGAGTGCCATGGTAAGTGAACGCCGATACGTTGTGCTTTAGTAAGCACAACGCATCGGCGTAGTTCAGGATCAGGCCCTTAGTATTTACACACATAAGTACTTTAGGCTTGTGAATCGCACTTAGGGACATATGCACGGAGGGGCGTAATTGTCTTCAAAGTTACGTGAGAGTGGGCGGGGGGAGGGGCATTTAAACGGGCTTTTGAGAGAACGGTTAGTAAGATACACACGTATGTAAGTCCACACGTAGAGATAAGGGTGCCCTATGGAGGCGTAAGGCACCGAAAACCTGATCATGCGAGGGTAAAAATGCCTGCATAGTAAACACATATCTGTGAGTCCAGTTCTAAGTACCTAGATGGCCACCGTGTGATTCACGAAACACATTCACACTTAAATCCACGCACCTAAAGAACCATCCGTCCTTGCCATTCCCGAGACTGGGGGTGTGGTTAACTTCATCTTGTAGCATCTCTGAATCGCTCTCACGGATCTCGTCCGTGCGTATATTTAGGTGCGTTCGCCAATTCTCTATTAAGTGTGAATCAGGTCCATAGTGTTAGCTAGCAGGATACTACAACCAAGAGCTTTGATTTTCTGTGATCCTACGGCACCACATCCTGACCTCCGCTTCTGCTGTGCTTGAAGTTCCAAGCACCATGATGACTGATGTCCGAAGCCAGATCCCTACCTTAGGATTTCCAGGCCATACCCACGTACAATTGCATCCCTGCATAAACCTACCTTGCTTTAAAGTTTAAATATTCCCTGAAAGCGACCTCCTTTTTCCTATGCCCATGCGCACAAAACTCACCTCCATACGAGGGGCAGGAGAAGGCAGGATGTGCGTTTGTTACGCAAGGTAGGAGAGGAAAGGTGTGTAAATTGTTCCGGAAGGACTTAGCGTAGATCTGAACGGTCAGGAACTATGCCATAGCAGACGGTGTCACGACCACAGCAGCAGACGACTTCTGAATTCTGTGTGCACGGAGCTCATTTAAACCCAAAAGTGCTGCACAACCATTTCTGTTCTCAATCTTCCTCTTTCTCTTAAGCAAAGATGACCTTTTGGGGCTGTAGTAACAGAGAAAAGGACTGTATCAGAAAAGGAAAGGGCAGGAAAAAAATATCACTCTTTTCACTGCTTCTTAAAAAATGGTTTTCTATATCCACGCACTAATATGTTTACCTTGACTGGTTCCCTTATCTGAGCAGGGACTGGCAATCAAACAGCATAAAAAATGACTTTAAATGCAATATTCCCTTAGAAATCCTCCCAGAAGTTCCTCTTACAGCCACATGTTCCATTTTTTTTCTTGCCTTTTGATGTTTCTCTTTTTTTACACACCCTACACTGTGCTGACTGACAGCCTGATATAAGCGGTATAACTAGGACTGCATGGTGGCTCAGTGAGTAACACTTGTGTTTCACAGCACTGAGGTCATGAGTTCGATTCCCAGACTAGGCCTTATCTGTGTGGAGTTTATATGTTCTCCCCATAGCTATGTGGGTTTCCTCCCACACTCCAAAACACATGCTGGTAGGTTAATTGGTTGCTGACTAAATTAACCCTAGTCAACAATATTATTCAGTGGACAGATTCTGTTTGTTCTCCAAGTAGGATCACATCTAAAGATGAAGAGTATGATCTAGATTCAGATTCATGCAAAGTGGTTGTTTTTCTGAACACATTTTGTTAGTGCTCACCCAGAACTTCTAGCACGAATCACCCAGAGCTTCTAGTACGAATCACCCAGAGCTTCCAGTATGAATCACCCAGAGCTTCCTGTACGAATCTAAAGAATCCAGACTTCTATACTAGAAGTGCTTACGTGGTGAATCCGCTGGCGGGCTAGATGTGCTGCTCCAGTATGCCGGTAAAGGGGGATAACATGCTAATGGTACAGCCAGGTGGTGTTAAGCTCTTTAAGTCCTATCCTGACGTCTGAACTGTCCACATTTTAGGTGAGGACACCTCAGGAATTTTAAGTAATGTTCCACAATTCTTTTCCATATAAGTTTGTTACAGGATTGCAATGACTAAATTATAATGATTTTAAATATCATCTCTCAAGCCTACAGGTAGGGTCCACTGAAAAAAATATATTTCACTATGTTGCAAAGAGTTGGCATATTAAAAATATGGTGTTACAAGGGCCAAATAAGTTACATTATGCAATAAATAATATATACAAGAGAAGAGCAGAATAAGAAGTCTCTGAATAAAATAAACTTGTTCGTTTCTTGCTTCAGGCTGATAATAAATCTGGTTTCGCTACTGCTTATAATATTACCTCATCTGAACTCTGCCCCAAGAAATGATTTGCCCATGGAGAACAAAATAGCATTATTCAGATTATTATTGGATACATAAAATGAACATTCTCAAAACACATGTTACAATGTAGAGAGCTAATTAAAATGCATAACATGGTAAGTTGGTGAAATATAGGCAGACTTGCTCCAATAATGAAATAGTAAAAAGAGAAAAGATACTGAATTGTTAGGCAACTTTTTGCCTTTCTTTAACAGACACATTAGAACTAATTAAACTGCTGAATTCCCTAAGCTTCCCTAAGATTCACCATTTGTTTTAGTAACGAGGAAACACAGGCTGCGCTTCTAATTAAATATAAGAAATGTGTGCAAATGTGTATATAAATGTAGGGGTGCAGCCAAGGACCAAAGAGACCACACTGCAACTACAAGGAACTAAAGAGAGGTCCGGCGCTCCAAACACACATTATATAACACTATGGGCTGGATCCAGACTTAATTAAGTGCTTGTAATTAGTTAGTAGAGGGAGTCAAGTTAATTGTATTCTTTGCATGCAGGGATATATTTTTGAATTGCTTACTGCACACAGATACTGACAATATTTACTATCACACTGTTATTTACACTTGGGATAGGAAACATCACCTCTCAACACTAGTACTGTTTGCAACAGATGAAATATGACTCCCCTGCAGTCAGCATGGTTTATCCCAGGAGTAACTCATTTCAAGCACTTACACAAGTCTGTATCCAGCATTGAATGAATTAGAAGCGCAGCCTGTGTTTTCTCGTTACTGTTGCTAGTTTCATTTTGGAAGCCTGACCCCTCCCACAAAATGGCCTCTGCACACTGTTCAAATGGCAGGGGTGTCTTAATACAGATCTCCTGAGTACACACATAGCAGATGGATAGGGACTCACCTACAGGAGGGGCCTTGATGCTGGCCAGGTGAGCTTAACTCAATATAGCTATAGTGTGACCTAAACCTCCTTTTTATGTATGTGCTGACACATAGTGTTATATAATGTGTTTTGTTCCTTGTAGTTGCAGTGTGGTCATTTTGGTCCTTGGCTGCACCTCCACATTGATATATACACTTGCACACATTTCATATATTGATTTAGAAGCGCAGCCTGTGTTTTCTGGTTACTCACCATTTGTTTTAGTTGCAGAAATACTTTACTATGATTTCTGCTGGAGGTTTGTACATTTCATGATTCTGTTCAGAGAGAGAATGATATCCTCTTAATAGTATATTACAGGTCAAACGCGTTAGCATTTATAACTTATACATTTTAACATGCTATTTATTAGTGGGTGCGTAATAAACTGTAGACAATCAGACAGGCTGCCACAGAAACAGTTGCGTTAAGGTCTCAATGGGCCGTAATTGCGCACTTTTCTGTTTTGTGCATGCGCATTCAAAAAGCGAAATGCCACACCAGCTGGCATATTCTTATGTCTACATTGGGCCCTTTGTGTTCTAGGTTTAGGGCCTGATTTACTAAGCTGCGGGAAAGGAAAAGTGGAGATATTGCCCATAGCAACCAATCAGATTTTTGCTGACATTCTGTAGTATGTAAAAAGAAAGTGAGAGCTATAATCTGATTGGTTGCTATGGGCAACATCTCCACTTTTCCAAACCCACAGTTTAGTAAATCTGGTCCTTAGGGTCCTGCTGTAAATTGAGATAATGGGGTAGATCCTGAACTACGTTTGCTGTACGTTTATTCGCGTAGCGTATTTTCGTGTGCGTAAATTCGTTACACTCCCCTCGGCACACCCCTTGATCAAGATACGCTTTCCAAACCCTACCTTAACGTTTTCCAACGTAACCGCAGTCATACGCACACGTACGTATGGGCTAGACGAATTTACGCAGCTAAGCACGCCCATACTGTACACTTTAAATACAACCCCCCGCCAACTTCACGTATTTCAGACGTATTTTGGACGCACGTAAAATTGGCACGGCCACACGTAAGTATTTACGTGACACATACGTGAATGGCCCATACGTTCACAATTATGCTACGCTATTGAGCGCAGTACGTACAAATACGTGATTTTACGTCTCCACAACGCGTAAATTCGCTCCGAAGCGTTGTTCTGGATCAGGCCCAATATTTTTAGTTATCATATAAATATACATAGAGAATCTCTTGATTTTGTTTGAGATGAGGAAAGGTAAGATTGTCTAACAATATGCAGAGCACACGAGGACAATCTGTTAATGGGCTTCTAAATAATTTATTGCCTGACAGTGAGAAGTAAATCTTTTTCAATGTTTTTCTAAATTACAGGATCACCTGGTGGTTTGAAGACGGGACTGTTAGACATGTTTTCTTGCATATGTTCTTCTTTCAGATAACTCAAGACAGATGCTGTTAATTTAGAATATGGATGAAAGTTGCACTAAAAAGTATGTGAAGCTAATTTACAACACAAGCGTCTCAGGAATTACTCATGTAAGCATTGTTATTGGAGTTAGTGAAACATATGTGAGGTGCTCAGAGATTACCAGGACATTCTGTAAGCAACATATCTCGTGTCGATATCCTGTCCAGTCTGCAAAATCCAACCAATGTTAATACTAGCGATGAGCGTTTCCCACAGATCCAAATTTAGGGGTTATGAGGCAAACCAAGGCTACACTCTGTTCCTCTCACCACTCAGATCAAACATTTTGGGTTTTGGATTTTAACATAGAAAGTGACGACAGAAAAGTGACGGCAGATAAGAGCCACACGGCCCATCCAGTCTGCCCAGTTATTTATTCAAAACTATACTGACCCTAGACCCTATTTAGCCTCAATTTAGTGTGAGATTTAGGATATCCTTATATTTATCCCAAACATGTTTACACTGTTCTCCTGTGTTACCACTACCCCCTCAGATGGGAGAATATTCCACTTATCTATCACCCTTTCACTGACCTCATTATCCACACATTCCCTCTGACTCTACCACCCTCCTATGTGTCAGCACTGTGCACATACATATAAAGGAGGTTTAGGTCACAATGTAGCTATATTGATAACTTCCATGCATTGTTCCTCCGGTTATGGGCATTTTGCTCCTTCATGGCCCTGTTTTAATACCTCAGAAATCGCTGTTAAGTCTGGATACAGCCCTTTAACTGTATAACTGTGTCCAATTCTCTCATCGTCAATGATCACAATCTGCTCTTGGATTTGATGTTGTGGCTGAACCTTAACAACAAATTTATAAAAAAATATCTCTAGTCACTTTTTTCGAGGAAGCCATATCTGTGTAATGTGACATGAAATATGTCACATTGTTTTCTAATTGGCGCTTGGTGTCATTTTGGCTGGTCTCTTGATCATTGCCCTCAGATGCCCTCCGGCTTACACCTGTTCCCTTCCTCCATTTCAGGGCACCTGTTTTGTGTTATGACCCTCGTTGCCCTCGCTTGCTTGGGGGCCACTTTAACCCTCCTCATATATTCCAGGCCCATTAGTGCCTCTTTTCTTCTTAAACTCTTTGGCTATTTAAGGCTGATGAGACATCGACAGATAAAGCTCGAGAGTCCCATAGAATCAGCAGCAGAATGAGGACGGGAGCCGCGGATCACAAATGGTTCAGGAACCTCTGGAGTCCATTGTATGAACCAATACTGACCCCAAGCCGACTGGGAGGAGGATAAAAGACAAGATAGCATACAGGCATAAGACAGGCAGGAGACACCAAACAAAGCGACAGACCCCATTGGAGCAGTGGTATCACTAGGAAGGTGACAGGTGACACCATCAGAGGGGGTGACACCAAAATCTATAACATTTTTATGCAGCGTTTGATCAGAATTTTACATTTTATTCATTTTTTAATAAAATATACTTGTACTCCCTTCTCTGCTCCAAGCTATACATGTTTAGTTCCTCTAGCCTTTCTTGGTATGTTGTGTGACGCAGGCCATGCACCATTTTAGTTGATTTTTATTGCACAGTCTCTAATGTATTACACCTCTTCCTGTGTATAATGCCCCCTCCTCTAGCCGGTCACAACCCTTGATATATGTGAAAGCTGCTATCATGTCCCCCCTCTCCCTTCTCTGCTCTCTCTCTCTCTCTATATATATATATTAGTTTTATCAGTTTGTAAAATAAATAGAAGGGAAGTCTAAGTCTAATAAGTATTTCATGTGACCACCCTTTGAAAACAACTTAAATTCTTTATGTACACCTCCACAAAGTCAGGGATTTTGTAGGAATATAGAACCAAATTCAGAGATTGAAAGAGGAAAGTTACTCCTGGGCAAAACCATGTTGATTTCAGAAAGAGTCAAGGTAATTGTATTCTTTGCATGCAGGGATATATCTTTGAACTGCTTACAGCACATGGATACTGACCAGCTTTACTATCACACTGTTATTTAAAACTGGGCTGGGAAACATCACCTCTCAACTCTAAGGGCCAAATGTACTAAACTGCGGGTTTGGAAAAGTGGAGATGTTGCCTATAGCAACCAATCAGATTCTAGCTGACATACTAAATAGGTTATAATGATCATAATTTTCATATGTAGGATGGAACAGTCATTATCTGAAACAGAAACAGCTGTGTAGGAAGCTTAAACCCGGATGAGGAACAGCCAAACTCTGCTACAAAGGTGAGGTTATATAAGACAGTTTCATGTCACAGGTCAGCAAAAACAAGGTAGTTACAGTATACTGCGTCAGCAAGGTCTCTCCCAGGCAAAGATTTCAAAGAAGACTGGAGTTTCAGGATGTGCTGTTATGTCTGAAGAAACATAAAGAAATGAGCAATGTTATAGACTGTAGATACAGGTTGGGTGTCTTGAAACACCTTGTGTACATCATGTATGCATGGTAGGAGGTATTTAAATTGTACTGTAAGGGTTTGGCTATGCCCTTACAAAGGATCCTCCATTACAAACAAGTTCCTTATGCACAGGAGCATGTGCATAGAAATTAAGTTAGGGTTCAGGACAGAAGCGGAAGGTAACAGACTCAGGCTCCATAGCAAGGGGCGGGGCCTAAGTCTGAATGGGTGGGGATAAGTGGAGCCAGACAGGACTGGGTGCGGGTCTGGGCAGGACCATACATACATACATGAAGCTATACATACATACACACACTCATACATGGAGCTATACATTCACACACTCATACATGGAGCTATACATACATACATTCATACATGGAGCTATACACACATACACTCATACATGGAGCTATACATACACTCATACATGGAGCACCAAAAGCTATTTTAAGCTGTCATCCTCTGACACCTTGCTTACAGTGCTGGGGGAGCAGCTGCCATGGGTCCTCCTCTGCTTCAAGCCCTGTAGCAGCCGCACTCCTTGCACCATCTGTAATTATACCCCTGGTTCAGGGCACAGTAGCTCCATATGTGCAAAAGCAAAAAAAAACGGGATTGGAGAATTAAGCGCTGGATACAAATAATGTTACCATTTAGTCAATATATTTCTGGTTAGATATTAATGTTCCTGATCCTCAGTTAATAACGTTAGGGGAATTACACAAGTAACATCTGCCCAGATGCTACACTACGGATCTCCTAGTGTACGGGACTCAGTTCTCTATGGTAGGAGATTCGTACAGGAGGAGGGGGAGGGGCCACTTGCCAGGGATGGCAGTAACCATCCCAATGTCTTCAGAACACACTGGCTCATATTCAGAGTACCGGACGTATAACATATACGTCCATTGTTTAACGACTTTTACTACTGCATATGCGTAATCATTTTTTACTATAAACCACGTATCTTTTTCTTACGTAGATTGCGTAAATGCGGTCTGAAAGATACGTAAATTACTACGCATGCGCAGTAGTAAAAATCGTTAAACTCCGGATGTTATACGTCCAGTACTCTGAATTCGGGCCACTGTTATATATACTGAACCATCAGTAAATCACTTACTTGGTATAAACTGAAATAATCCTAGTAATTAATATTTTTAAAGGTGTTGCTATAGGTGACCATAAAAGGGTTAAATAACAACAACAAATAAAACCATAAATCGGGTGTCACTCCAAGTTATCTATTTAGAAGGAGGTAAATTTGCAGCCAGCGATCTCCCCGTGCCTTCCAAACAAACTAGAAGCTGTCAATGTGCCCATACTGTGAGTGGCGGGCACCTTTAGCAAGGCCGCCCGGCTGACTCTGCCAGTTGGCAGTATATCACTGTGAGGCATGGACAGATTTTAGTTGTACATGAAGTGTCCTAATGGATGTAATATAGTGATATATAACCGCAGGTTGGCAGGAGATTGCCGGATAAAGTTTATGGGCACAGTGAGAACATTTCACTTTATATTCCTGAGGTATAAGACGTTAACCTAGCAAGGCACCTGGAACTTTTCCTGAAACTTCAGATGTTCACAAAGGGCAAGCTACTGCTCTCCGCTTTCATCATTTGTGTAATTGATTTAGTAATATAATTTTCATATCTTGCATGTGTTTACATAGGGACACAGCTAAGGACATTGGGCTGGATCCAGACCTAGTTAAGTGCTTGAACTTAGTTACTCCTGGGCTAAACCACGTTGATTGCAGGGGAGTCATATTTCATCTTCTGCAAACAGTATTAGAGTTGAGAGGTGATGTTTCCTATCCCAAGTCTAAATAACAGTGTGATAGTAAAGCTGGTCAGTATCTGTGTGCAGTAACCAATTCAAAGATATATTCCTGCATGCAAAGAATACAATTAACTTGGCTCCCTCTGAAATCAACATGGTTTAGCCCAGGAGTAACTAAGTTCAAGCACTTAACTAGGTCTGGATCCAGCCCATTGAACTGGATCCAGACTTTTAACGCTATTGCGCTTGGATCTTGGAGGACAGTGGCGCAGTAATCCGATGCTGGATTCTTGCTCTATCCAGACTCCTGTGGTGTTAAGGGGAAGCCACTCCCCTCACGCTTATGGAGTTATAGTCTATGGAACCGCCATTTTGTGGCAGGTACACTGCTGGAAAGTTTAATCTCAAAAATCCGATATTTACACTTATTTTTGTAGATCTCCAGCTCAAACACACTCTAATGTCCAGATTTACTAAGTTGCGGGTTTGAAAAGGTGGAGATATTGCCCATAGCAACCAATCAGATTCTAGCTTACAGTCTCAAGTATGCAATAGTTAAATGAGATCTAGAATGTGATTGGTTGCTATGGGCAACATTTCCAAATGCCCGCTTTACACAGTTCGGCGGGCATGTTTTCTCCCCCTAGCCTGGGTAATTGTTTTGATCGCTGGTCAAGACGGCTGAGGCACTGGTTTTTGTTTGATGGGTGGGCCCTGGTCCAGAAGGGTAATTGGGAGCATCCGTCCATCTTCATCTGGGCTGTAGTCGCAGCGTCCTCTGCAAGTGGGATGGTAGATGCCCCCACTTTGGGTTACCGGGCGCTAGCGGATGGTGGAGTGACAATTCACCCCACTTTATTAGCTATTGGTTCAGTATAGCGAAATCTGAGTCCCGCACTGCCTTCTACCGTCACCATCTCAGTGGAATTAATCTGGTTTTTTATGCTTACTGTTATTGTATACTGTTGCTTATTCTTTCTTTGTAACAATAAATTACAAGGGCTCGGATAAGTCTTTTTTGTGCAACTTGGTCTGTTTATTGGGTAAAGGGTAGTGGGGCAGTTTTATAGTTATGATTTAGGCCCTAGAGAGTGACGCAACCTTAAGGCGTTTATCAACTATGATGACTTGTCAGCATTGGGGAGAAGTGTGAAGGTGATTTAGGACAACTCCTAGTTGAGGATTGGTCTCAGGCGCTAAGCAGTGCCAGGGTTACAGCATCTCTGTGTTTTCAGTAGAAATATTTGTTTATATTGCACAACGCTTACCTCTCTCTCACTTGTGTCTGCACCGTATAGCTCTATGGGGCAGGGCCGTCTTTTCCACTGGGCAGTTTGGGCTAGTGCCCAAGGGTCCCACACATCAAAGGGCCCTTCAGCTAGTGGCATCACAGGGGGGAGCATGAAGGGGGTTGATGGAGCCTCCACTCCACACCCTCTTTGATATGATAATGCAGCACCAACGGAATAGATCCTGCCATAAAGGAGATCAGGCTGGGGCTAAAACCCTGGCTCTGAGCTCCAACACGGAGCCTGTGACTTCCCAGTAGTGCACTGGGCTCCTCACAGGAAGCTGAGTGTACCATGTGACTGCTGCCGTCACATGGTACACAGTGCAGGGCAGGCTGCAGCTGCTGATCTGTGACAGGGGGAGAGGATCTGGCTTCAGTCAGGTAAGGAAAAAGACTGCACATAGGAATAAGAAGGTATTATAACTATAATATAGATATAGGGGGAAAGGGGGGAGGGTGTATTGATACAGGGGGAGAAAGTGTGACTGGAGACATACAGGGGTTGCACTCATTTATATATCACATAAATACACTACATCCATATTAATATTTATTACAATT
>WWET01002408.1:179389-211085 GCA_011038615.1 Limnodynastes dumerilii
CCATATTCCCCCCTTTTCCTCTCCCTAATAGCAAAGGGAGGCATGTATGGGGAGACTGCTGGGATAAACCAAAAAGTGTGTAGATTAAAATAAAGAAAAAAAAAAACTTACCAGTCCAGGAGACACGTCCAGGAGACATGTGTTTTTCATATGGGGACTCAAAATTTTCAAAGTCTTGTACGGGAGTCTCTGCGCATACGAAGTATGAATGAAGTGCCATGCATTGAGTCCAGAAATCATCGCTGGACCTCGCAGGGTAGGTAAGTTTTAGTAAATTTAATGAATGAAGATGCCAGGCTATCTGCGAGGAGAAGCCAGCCTGGAACAGCTTCGTTCATTAATAAATGAAGCTAATAGTAAATAGAGCCCATGGTTCTTTACAGTAAGGGCAGTCAAAATATGGAATTCACTGCCAGGGAAGGGGGTGATGGCAGATTCTATTGATATGTTTAAGAAAAGGTTAGACAATTTTTATTGCGGATAAGGCTGTCCTGGGTTACCAAAACCATTACTTAAAATAAAAGTGAAGAAGATGTATATAGTTTACTATTATATATATAAAATTTTCCACACAACTAATAGTTTACCATTCACTAACAGCTGTTTTCTCTCCTCCATATTACATTGGTTTAATGGTTTAATACATATTGTGACAGAGGACCAGAGTGTTTGCTAGAGTAACACAGTATGTTAGCAATTGTAGTTGTCAGTGCTGGCTTAACCACAGGGCATTGGGGCGGTAGCCCTGGGGACCCCCCCATTCAAAGGGCCCCCACAAACATCCAGTCTTCAGCGATCCTGCAGCTCTCTAGGAGGATGGATGAAAGTGTTTGACATCCTCCTCTTAGGTACATGGTATTGTGCCTGTGGCTACGTCAGTGTGCTTAGTGGGAAGATGTCAATTACTGACATCCAAGCTACTAGATAGCTGCAGGAGTGCTGGATGGTGGAAGCTGTTATAACGCGCGCAGGCTGATTGGGAGATGAAAAGCGTGTAGATATTCATCTCTCTACATATAGAACTATATATCTGCACACAAACACACATGTATATATATTCATATATATAAATCCATGCACATACATCAGGGGGCCCCCACAGTTTAGTTGCCCAGGGGCCCCCACAAACCTTAATCTGGTAACTGTGGAATGCGTGTCACACTGGGAAGTAGCAGAGGGATTTATAGAGTGTGGTTCTTTGAACTAGGAATAGGATTTGGGGATTGTTTGTGGCACTTTGTAGCAATATGAGTGCCATATGGAATAAACGTTTGCTGGAGGTTGTTACTTGCATAAGGAGCATGTGGAAGACTTGTAAGAATTACGTTATATGGACTGTGTTGTGTAATATGCTGGTCACATGGTTTTGTGTAAGAAAGATGGCTGCCACAGAACAACTGCGCGATCACCCTGCACGTGTGTATCAGAAAACAGTACTATTGATGCTGCGTTCCGATGTGTAGGGCGATCTCCAGCAGCGGGACATGACGCATTACGCGTAATGGGCGGCAAAACACAGACCGATCATACAGAGCTTGGCTTACATACCCTCTCACTCGTACGGTAGTTATGCCAGTTCACCTCTACCGTAAGATTTCTGCACCGTACCCACCTTAAATGGGGGCACTGCGGAGATGTGCATTGTACGTAACGGGCGGAAGCAAGACCTAACTGTACAATCTGTATCCCTCCCCCCCCCTCCCATAGAGCGGAAGCTTCCTGTTCTCTCCTGCCCTGTCCTTCCCCTAACGTCAGCTTCAGTCCCAGGATGGATTTGTTTCCTCTAGATCCGGAATTCCTATGCGCATGCTGCTGTGCCAGATAGGGTCATTTTACGTTTTCACTTCAGAAAATGCCCCTTTAGTGTATATTAGGATCTGGCCTAACAGTAATAAAAATAATAATGGCCCGTATTCACAGATCACGAGTCAAGTGGGGCAGTATCGGCACCTAACTCACCTGACATTCCCCGGAAACCACCTCCATTTTTTAGGAACCTTATTATTGTTATTGTCATTATTAATTAATTAATTAATTAATTAATTTCTTAACAGGTTTTATATAGCGCCCACAGATTAGTAAGCACTTTACAGTTATCAGTATAAATAACACTGGGTAATAACAGGCAGACTGGGTGGGTAAGAGGGCCCTGCTCACAGGCTTACACTCTATAGGACAGTGGGTTTGATACATAAGGGCAAGTGCTATATATCACACAATGGAGCAGTCAGGGCGTATGGTAAAAGTGCTCAATGCTCTGTATGCTCCAGTCACACAGCAGTGGTAGTAGCAGAGATGAGGGAATTGTAGAACAGAGAGCGTGCGGGTTTGTGTTCGTAATGTGTTAAATTGTAGAAGTGGTTGATAATATGGTATTTAATGCTTAGGGTGGTTGTGGAATTTGATAAGCTTGTCTGAAGAGATGAGTTTTAAGGGAACGCTTGAAAGATTGTAGAGTAGTGGATAGTCTTAATGAGCTGGGATATATCTTGAGACAAATGATGATATGTATGCAGGTACAGTGTTGTTTGTGGCTTTATAGGTTAGTAAGAGGATTTTGTACTTGATTCTGTAGTAAACAGGCAACCAGTGTAGAGAATGACATAGAGGCCTAGCTCTATTTGAACGTTTTGCAAGGAAAATCAGTCTTGCTGCTGCATGCAATTTAGACTGTAGAGGGGTAATTTTATATTGTGGGAGTACAATAAGAAGGGCATTGCAGTAATTGATTAAAAAGATTATTATTATTATTTATTTATAAGGTGCCACAAGGTGTCCGCAGCGCCGTACAAAATAAATCAAAATACAGTACAGACATACAGGGCAGGGATGGACAACATAGTACATAGTGTATAGTATATAATAATATACAGTACAAAAACACAGGACAGGGATGGACAGCATATTACATAATAAAATACAATCTATATATAAAAATATCACAGAAATACAATAAAGTGAAGCAAGCACAGACAGGAAGGCAAAATGCAAGGTGTCAAGCTTGGCAGATCAGGGAGCAGGGGATAGAGAACAGACATACAGGGCAGGGATGGACAACATAGTACATAGTGTATAGTATATAATAATATACAGTACAAAAACACAGGACAGGGATGGACAGCATATTACATAATAAAATACAATCTATATATAAAAATATCACAGAAATACAATAAAGTGAAGCAAGCACAGAACGCAAGGCAAAATGCAAGGTGTCAAGCCTGGTAGATCAGAGAGGAGGGGATAGAGCGCAATGAAGAGGTTGAGAGGGAGTCACCAGGTGGGGATGGGGTAAAAGGGAAGCAGAGGGGGACAAGAGGGTACGAAGTGAGGGGGAAGTGGTGGAGAAGGGAACAACACTAGGATGGAGGGCCCTGCTCACATGAGCTAACACACTGAGTGGGAGGAATTAACACACAGAAGACATAAGGAGAGGGAAGGAAGTGGACTGCTGGTGTGGGCGGAGGACAGGGGGAAGGAAGGAGAAGAAGGCATAAATGTAGGATGCAGAGAGGATGTTAAGCGGAAGTGACTCTTAAGAGTGCTCTAGGGCTTTTTTTTTCTTCATATGAACGGAGATCCCTTCCCCGCTCCCCCTCCGACTCATTTACAGTCCTCCCTCCACCCACTCTTCTTAAAAAAGAACAGGGGCTGCTGGGCCACGCTTCGTCCTTCATAAATATCTACCTGCATTCTTTAAAGACCGCACATACTCAATATACATACCAAATGGTACATAGATTGCACAAAGGACCTACTACGCATGTATAATAGGTCATTACCAAAAAGACCGTTCTTACGAAGCAGCAGCATGAATACAGCCCAATTTCTATAGCTAGAGAGAATATTTTTCTTTCCCATCAGTGGAACTTTCATTCCAAATTCTGTAACCCCTGGGACTGAGAAACGGGTGCCTTTATTTTAATTAGGAAGCTATAACACGTCCCGTCTTTCCTTATGGTATTGTTATACACGTTACATTTGAGATGCCTTATTGTCTGTCACCTGATGTTGTAGATAGACAGACAAAGCATCCATCTAACTTGCTCTCACTAACAGAACACTCGCCAAGCAGAATACTGCAGGCAATTTCAGGAATGATGTAGGACAGCGACAGACTCAATTGTCATGAGTCTAGTGAATCGTCAGCGTGGCAAGTGCGCTGATTAACCTCTTCATGCTTATTCACGGATCTGCATAATTTGTACCTGGAGGACAGGGGCTGAAGACTCTGAAATGGAGAGGTTATGTGAAATGGCATCATTCTGGAAGAGGCACGTTGATTTATTTTCCCTTCCCCTCATTATACATACTGTACAGAGAAAGAAGAAGAGTGGAATTGTAATAGGTTGAAAAAGGTGAAAACTTGGAAATTGAGGCTGTTATAGGAACCCTATATTAATTAGTGGGGTTATAACCCAATTCAGGTCTCAGTCAGACCTATGGCTGATTAGTCACCATAGCTGCATGCTGTGTATAGGCTGCAGGGTGCCTCTCTCAGTACCTGGGGAAATAGGAAGGAGGCAGACACAGATAGAGACCCATTTGATGGTGTGCTGTGGGGTAAGAGGGGTACACAAGGGAGATGATCCAAAAACGTGCTTGTGTCTATTTTTATGTGGGAATGGGAGAAATTTGGACGCAAGGCTACCCTGAGTCCGCATCCGCTGGAGGAACGGGATGTCCCACAGTATGTAAATGAGAAAGTGGGTGTGTCAGTGCGTTTGATAGGCGCAGTAAAAACCCAGAGCTCCTGCTCCTCCTCAAAACTCTTGCACCAGCTCAGCAGATGGTATAAATGTAAGACGCAGTTCATTTCCCATTAATAAATGGCCATATTTGTACTATAAAGTAAAAGTGTCCTACATATGGAAAAAATGAAGAAAGTAGAACATTCTAAATGATTTCATTAATTAATAAGAGATTGGGTCATACACTACACTGCAGTTTTATATTTTTATAATGTCTGAATAAGAGCATATTGCCACAAAGTATGTTTAGTTTAGGGCTAAACAGGTCGTGGTTTATTTTATATGCCCTGACAGCAGCTTAGAGTTTTGCCACCTGTTTCTATCAGTACTTTTTAAGTCATGGTTGCCTACTTTTGCAAATGAATATCAGGGAGATTGTAAGAGCACTATCAAGGTGCTGCACCAAAGGGGTGTGTCCTGTAGCACCAAAGAGGTGTGTCCTGTGAATAGCTCCACCCATAGGTGTATCTAGCACCGCCAGGAAAACTATTTTACAATAAAAATGTCAGTATTTATGGATTATTACATTGTCAGTGAATACTTTCATTACTATCTTTATAGAAAAGCTAAAAGTGACGCTGCAGCTGATTAACAAGATTCTTTCATTACATCTTGGCCTCCATGAAATTGGTCATCTCCATAGACCTCAATCGATGAAATTAGAATCAGGGAGATTAGCAAACACTTCAGGGAGTCAGGGAGATCACCCAATCTTCAGGGAGTCTCCCTGATATTCAGGGAGAGTTGGCAACTATGTTTTAAGTCTTGTTTTGCATTTTCTAAGGGCAAAATGGTGTTGGGGGGAGCTAATTAATGACCTTACAAAATATCACTGCATCTCTTAGATAATTTTTCTAATTTACAATACATTTTATAAATGATCCTTATTTAGTATTTGCAATTTGCATCAAATCATTCATAACATCACCAAGCTTAAGAATGCATCAGAACACCAAGCAGAAGGGGGTGGAGCTTAAACTCACAAACGCCTCATCAGCCACGCTAAAGGGTACGTGCAGGAGGGAAGTCTACTCTTCAAGGGGTCTGGGAGAACTTTGTTCCCAGAAAATGTAAAGGTTGTTTGGAAATATGGAGTGAAGGAAACACCACACAACTCTACATTTTACTGCATGTTACTTTTATTAGGAATATATAAAAACAATATATAAATGTTACTTACCATCAGCTGTTTTCATATTACTTGTTAATGTTCAGTAGGAATCCATCTTGGTTGCTGTTGAGCTGGACAGGTCAGAACAGGCACTTCTGCAGTCAGTCCTGTAGACAAGTCTAGGAAAGGGTTCTTTACAGTAAGGGCAGTCAGGATGTGGAGTCACTGCCAGGGAAGGTTGTGATGACAGTTTCACTTGATATGTTTAAGAAAGGATTAGTTACATTTTTAGCAGAAATGAAACTGAATGCTGAACTTAAGCATGAAGGCATATAAACGCCTGGTTAGGCACACTACATGCACACCAGCCTCTCTAGGGGTCATTGCAAGGGAAGCCAATGGGATTGCTTAGGGGAGGGGGAAATGGGTGGGCTTAGTTGGGGTTTATTAGATGTGCGGCCATTTTAGCATCACTCCTTTCAAACCGTTTCCCCCCCTTCCTCTTTATGGTAGTTAAGTATATCTAACATGTTTTTTCCTTGCAGACAGGGCATAGATCTGGGCAGTAGCGGTGGGGATACAGCATCATTTTGGCGCATGGGGAAGGGGTATTTTGTAGTGGGTAGGTACACTCCTCAGTATTATCTGGAGGTCACGCCAAGTGGTTGGGTTCCAGCCGCCACCAGGTGGCGTGCTCGTGAAGGATAGCACCCGGTTCTGACCCACTACCTGGGAGGACGCCTGGACAGGGGATGCCTGTCGTGTTTTTTCGAACATGTACTTTCTATGCAGCAGCTGTCCCCCACGGCCACCATTCCAAATTCTATAGTCACTATTACCAATCAATAAATCTGTACCCCCTTTTTAAAATCCAGCACTGTGATCTGTGTATTTATTTGGTGTGAATGGTGCGTGTGTGATTGATTGTGTGATTGATTGTGTGTTGATCTAGGCAGTTTAAAGGACACCCAGGGTTACCAGGACTGCAAATTTAAATGAAGGAGAAATAGGGCGTCATCTTGGGTCAGCGGGGATTTTTATTTATTTATTTTGATTGCAACATTTTGGAGGTTGCTTCATATGGATTAACTTCAAATATAAAGATAGGGATCGCAGGAGATCCAAAATAGGTTGAACTTGATGGACTGGTGTCTTTATTCAACCTCATCGACTATGTAACACTGCAATGCCATACTCTAAGGAAACCTGAAAAAAACTGTTTTTTAATGGAGATTTGCACTATGAAAAAATCAAACAAAAAGCAAAATTTTTAACGTTTTTATGGCCGCTCAGTTTAACCCGTAAAGCGCTGAGATGGGTTACAATCCTGCAATTAGCTTGCAGCAGACAGAATAAGTGGATTTTTTTCACCACCTGACACACGAGCGACTGCCGAAATGTTCCTCCATCGCATTCCACCTGTCTCAGAGACTTGATGAGTTCTGCGGTTTTGCATTTTGGTTTGACACAGCGTGAGTTTTCTGTCCTAGCCGCGTAATATTACTCTGAGGTTTGTGAAGCTGATTCTCTTGCCATGGACCATTCCGGTGACAGGACCTCATAGCACATATCTATTCAAATCAGCCGTGTGAGCATCACGTCTGGGAAAATAAAGCCATTGAAAAACAGAATGAGTGTCTTACAAATGCAAGTCCGGCTCTGCTTTACATGATCTTTACAGCAGTTGAGCACAGCAGTAGGTGATGCATTTTTTGCAGACATTGCTGTCAGCAAAAACATATATTTTTTTTTAGTATTAGCGAATGTTTGAATTGTTGATATTCCAATGTGTCTTGGCTTTTCCACAGCGGTCAATATCAGGGGCAAAAGGTGGCAGTTTCAGGCCCTATAACATGGAGGCGGGGTCAGAGTATGGATGGGCGGGACAGGGTTGAGCCAGCCAGGACCCGGGGCACAGAACTGGGTGGGGGGAGGTTGCCTGATTGTAGCTGTCAGAGGCTGACAGCTTTAAACATTGCTCAGCACTCCATGTATGACATATAGCATGTATGACATATAGCATGTTTGACATAGTGACGGCGCTGTCACAATCTCCCTGATTTTTTTTTGCAAAAGTGGCAAACCGTGTTATTACAGCAGTGACGTGTGTTCTTGGAGGAATCTTTGCTTGGGTTATGAGCTATGCACAAAGCAATATTTTGCAGAGATACTTTATACGGTCATGTGTAAATCTCAGTCTTGTGCAGGTCATTATAACTTCTACTTAGTTTCCTTTAAAGCTTATCCTTTGAAAACAGCCTTCTATAGCGGTGGAAGTCCCTGCTATGAAGGGGCGCTTTAAGAAGTGTGGGGGCCCTTGTGCAGGATTTGTTCATGGGTGTCCCTTTTTGGAATACTTACCATTTTATACTTTTTTTTTCAGAATGGGTGAGTATGCCGTTCGGCTTACTTTACCCATTCTCCTTCGGAAAAGACGATATTCCTCCGTCGCACCTCCGCCACCGCTATCGCCGGACCGAGGGACAGGTGAGTAAACTCTCTGTGCGGGGTACGGAGGGTTAAGGTTAGGCTGCAGGGGAGGGAGGGTTAGGGTCAAGCTGCAGGGGAGGCCGTTCTAACCGGAGACCCACACACGGGGCCCCATCCCCTAAAGCTTAGATTTTGGTGCATGTTATGGGGCTCATTATAGCATAGCAGCCATTTTAGATTGGCATACTCACAAATTAATTTTCAGAAGTTCTGCCGGACCCGCTGCAGGAGAGGTGAGTATCCTCTCCGGGGACTTTTAGGGTTAGGGGAAGGGAGAGGGTTAGGCTCTGGGGAACTGATGGTTAGAGTTAGGGCCATGGAAGGGGAGGGTTAGGATTAGGGTCAGGCTGAGAGGAAGAGAGTGTTAGGGTCAGGCTGTGGGGAAGGGAGGGTTAGGAAAGAGTTGGGGATACCTACCATTTGAAACACCATGTTTGGTACTCCGGGGAACAATTCCTTTGCCTCTTCAAGGCAGAAGCAATCGATTTCCCAGCCAGTTCGATACTGACTGGGAGAGAAAAGCCATATCAAAATAGGGCTGTTCGCGATGGGGAATCACACCCCTTTATGGTATCTACTGTGTTTTCACCAATCCTTTATCCATTTCAATACATACATTAATACATAGGTGACTGACGTTTCATTTTTCCTTACCGGTAGATCTCAGAAGGGAGAGAGAAATGGCGGTATGCAAATTTAAGTGATTTATGCAAATAAAGACTTTCAATGCTGCTACACATAGTGTGCTGTCACAAATAAGTCATCAAGCCCCACCCATCTTTAGGAACGTCCTAAATTGTACCAATAGCAAGGAAGGGGGAGGGGCTTGAGGCCGTGTTTTGCAATGCCTGAATTTTGGGTGTCTCCCAGACTTCCTTAGAGAGTCAGCAAACTATGCATTACTGCAATTGCGTCATATGTAAAGACTGTCTTACAGTGTATTCGTTTTAGGAATTAAATTGTTACAAATCCAGGATGACTCGGATTCTATAGCTGGCTTCATTATAAATTGTGAACATTTTTCCTTTTCACTTCACAAATTCAATTAAGTTACTGACAAGACTTGTGACATTCCTGTGTCTAAAATTTGTTCCCTCTATGGCCTTTTTTTGTGAAGTGGAATTCAATGTTTAATTCTCCAGTAACCTGGAATTGTTCCACTTGGACTTCTGCTGTAATTTGCTCTCTACAGGGAAATCTATGCTTATGAAAACCTAATAGAGATAATTTACATCTTTCTAACATGCAAAATGCCTGTAAACACAATGTAGATGATATTTTCAGAGGAGCAAATTTTGGAAAAGTTTCCTATTTTGCTGTAGATTGTAGATTTCAACCTTTATCTCTCAGGGTCGTCTCTAAATACCAATTCTTATTTTTGAAACACTTAGAATTGTTACGTCACTGCATAAAGTCCAGTCAATAAATAATCTAAATGTTTTTTATTTTTACAAATTTTTTTCATACCTAGCATTACTAGAAACCCGAAAGCTGAAAAAGTATATATAGACAATGTTAAAAAAATAAAATAAAAGAAAATAAGGTAAATGTGGGTAAATATTATTAGTTTTAAAAAGTTTTTAAATGACAACATTGTCAACTTTATGGGTGTCAACTTTATTGCCTGCCAATTACACAGGAAAAGCTAGACTGCAAAAACATGAGTGATGTTTGCCGGTCCGTCTGTGTTAGACATATAGGACCTGATCCTGATGCGTCCTAATGCACAGCGTATCGGCATGCACTCCCCCCGTGACCAGTGTAATTACACACTGTTATGCCGGCTGAAGGCTACCCTAATTCCCCCGCCTTCCTTGTCTAACTACAATGTAGTTACGGCGAGGAACGGCCCCTTTACTGTAACTACGCAACAGTTAGGGACGCCCGATCCTAAGGAACGGGTTTCCCTAACCTAACATTTGTCCGGCGCATGCACAGATCTGCAAAAATGCCAATCTTACGCATATGCCTGCCGTATCTACGGCGGCGGGCGTTAGTCTGGATCAGGCCCATAGTTTTCCGAAAGCTGATTTGTAAATGCAGTCAACTTTGTGACTGCTGCAAATTTAGAATGGTGTTTATGGAGCGACACATCAAGGCGTGAGCCCTGCTTCACTGAAAGGTAACCTTTTCTCCTAACCCCAACCCTTTTACTAATCCATCCCTTAACCCTCCCCTTCTATTACCCTACACTTAACCCTCTATCTCCCACAGATTTACCCTAACTTTCCCCTTTTATTAGCCTAACCTTAACCCTCCATCTCCCGCAGCCTAACCCTTACCATAACCTGGGTGTGGGTCTCCGCTGGAAACGGCCCTATATGGAAAGGGCCGTTAGGAACTGGCTGGGAAATTGATTGCTTTTGCCTGAAGATGGTGATCCGAATCATAAGTATAAATCTAATCCCAACACTTTCCCTAATCCTTATCCTAACATTCCCCTTCAATGTAACCCTAACCTTCCTTCCCCACAGCCTAACCCTAAGACTACCCTACCAGCATCCTGACCCTAAGTCTCCAATCCTGAAGCCCAAATCTAGAGTCCCGTACCCACAGGATGATCCTAACCATTATCCTGCCCTCCCATGACCCTAATTCTAACTCTAAAAGTCCCTGGAGAGGTTGCTCACTTCTACAGTGGGGTTTGCGGTGGGCATGACAGGTTCGTCAGATTCCAAAAAGAAATGCTGATCGGCTTACTTACCCATTCAAAAATAACAAAATTATAAAATGGATGTTTATTGAAAGAGAGACAGATGAAAATTAGCTTTCAGTTGTCTCTATTTGTAAAACAGACATTTCTGGCTGGAGACAT
Organism: Limnodynastes dumerilii; assembly: GCA_011038615.1. Taxonomy (NCBI): domain Eukaryota; kingdom Metazoa; phylum Chordata; class Amphibia; order Anura; family Limnodynastidae; genus Limnodynastes; species Limnodynastes dumerilii. Next base: position 190,557 of record WWET01002408.1, read on the forward strand.
ACAACGCCATAACCTTTCATATCCCACAACCTATCCCCAACATAACCCTAAGCTTCAACGTCCCGAAGTCAAATTCCAATAGTGCCGCAGCCCATTCCTGTTCTCACCCCCCCCGGTGTCCATCCCTGAGGGCTGCTGCATGGAACGGATACTTTGCAAAATTGGGCCTTTCGCTTTCAGCGCCTATTCCCAATAATACGCATTGAAATGTAAAGTGCTTGGAACATGATACAGCCACAAATCAACAGTCAGCTTTATCATGTTAGAAATACGAGCCTTCTAAGTGACAACTGCATCCCAAAAACTCAGTTTTATAAGTGTACATTTTGGAACAATAAGTTAACAAATAAAAACAAAGTTGTTAGTAGTAAAAGATGTACATTAAAAACATTTTTTATGCCAGAAAGATGTTTTTTTAAAGGTTTTTTTTTTGCTTGAACCTGTAATAAAATGCTAAGTAATCAGTTTGACAGAAATGAAGCCATCGTCAATCATTCTACAAAGCAAAGAGCCTACTCTGTAATTATTACAGAAGACAGGAAGCATGTCCTATTACTGCATCACCTCCTATCTACCTCCACTGACTTCTGGAAAGCTTTTCAAGCCATTAAGGACACAAGTTGCTATCTATACTAAATATAGAGCAATCACCACTGGACTGAAACGATGTTTACCCCGAGAGAACACAGAGAAGAAAATGACCTAACAAGAACTGATTATCTCCGGCTTCTCACATTTTTTATGAGCAGAATATATATTAAGGGCTGAACTTTCCCTTTTTTTTTTTTTAATGTTTTGTTTTATTGTTTTTAATTCACTGATTCTTAAATCCATTAGTTCGGAAAAAACTTGCTTACAACATAATCTGACCTGAGTAGTTGTGAAACCCTGTGGAGGCTCTTGATGGAGATGACAAGCTAATGATGTCAACAGAGCAATGAGCCAGGGAGAACCAGCATCCAATGTCACCCACCAGAGAACAGAATTACTCTCGGATGAGTCCTGAAGAGAATTACAACAGATGTGACTGGTGGCTTTTTATTTTTTTTTATTTTTTCCATTTGCACACAGCACAGTTACATTCACCTGGTAACGATGAGCTGGTATTAGGCTATTGAATGTTATCAGGGTGAATTAATGTCTACCTCTTCTCGTCGAGCTCAAGCGAACCCCTTTTAAATAACTTTATCAGCAAAAGACAAATGACTGTAGGCTCTGATTCAGGGCCGGATTCAACCTTAAGAAGCTTCGGCTTCTTAAGTGTGAATCCAGTGCGGTCATTTAAGAAGTGACCCACTGCACATGCGTGGTAGATCTTTTCTGCAATCTACATACCACTTACGTACATAGATTGACTATGCGTAGTCTTTACAGACCACACTTTGGGCCATATTTACTAAGCTGAGGGATTGTAAAACTGTAGATGTGGCCCATAGCAACCAATCAGATTCTAGCTGACATTCTCTAGTATGTAATAGGAAAGTGAAAGCTAGAATCTGATTGGCTGCTGTGGGCAACATCGACACTTTTACAGTCCCACAGCTTAGTAAAGCTAGCCCGTGATTGGGTTAGGAAAAAAGGAGGCGTGCCAGTGCCGCCTATCAGAATAGTGGGTGGGGGTAGGCATGTAGATGAGGTGAGGAGGGTACAGAGAGTCCACACACCTGTTTGTGTTGCTACACTGGATTATTAACATCAGTGGGTGTCTGTATATATATATATAATGATATACAGCACAAAAATAGCATAAATGAGGTCTTTAAAGAACGAAACGCTACGTAGATAGCGGAAAATAGTTACTACGCATGCGTAGTAGTTGGAATCGTAAAATTAGGCGCTTATGTTAAAAATTACGGGCTTGCAAATTCGACTCATAGAATCCAAAACCCGAGATTCGGATACAACATTCAAGTGAATAAAAATAGTGTCTGGACTCAATTTTAGATCCAAGATTGGTGGCAGGAACCCACCTTAGTTCCCCTTAGAACCCGTAAACTCAGATATGTCGGATTCACACAACTCAAACCTGTCTTCTCTATGTTACGCCTTAAAGTACGGAACTCAGAACAGTTCTGTATATTTAGATATGCAACATCTGCCGCGTGCAAATTCCCAGATCAGAGACTTTCACACTGCAAGGTTGACCGGTGAAATTTCTGGTCGCAGGTCTGCCCAGACAGTGTAGGGGCAGCACGCAGCTATTGCGGGAGGGATTTGTGTACTGTTCCCATAGCAATAGTACACAAATCCCTCCAATCACTTTCATTTAGGTGAGACCCAGGTTGCAAAACCTTGGTGATACTTTTCACATTAAACCCCTTCTTTTATCCCAGGTCCAATTCCCGAGTCATTACACCAGGGTCCAGGCAGAGGGACCTTTTCACATTACCACCAAAAACCTGTGTTTCAGCCGAGACCCGAGGTATTTAGCCAAAAACCCTGGTTTTTAGTGGTTACTGAAAGGGGTTTAAAATTGGAAAACAGAACGTGTGCAAGGAAACTTCAACTGACGTTTGATTCTCCATATATAAGTTCTGCGGATTCCTTTTCATCTTTCCACGACCATTTTTTTTATTTTACCAGGCTCAGAGGGTTTGATGAATAACTCATTCTGTCTTTTTAATCTTCACATTTCTCAATTCTGCTGCACTTTTGTGAGACCTAAACTCAACAGTGTAAAAAAATAAAAAAAAATAACAAAAATGAAGGAACACGCAACTTGTATCTAATTAAAAAAAAATAAAGTAACACTGAACTTATTAATTAAAACAATGAAGATGTTGAAAGACACCCACTGTATTTATTTTAAAAGTCAAAGTGGATTTTAAATACATGCCATAGAATTGTCCAAAAATATTATTTATTATTATTATTATTTATTGACAGGTCTTTATAAATTACTAGCAGATTATGCAGCGCTTTACAATTTTAACAATCATTATAAACAAGGCTGGGTAGTAACAAACAGCCTAGGTGGGTAAGAGGGACCTGCTCACAAGATTACACTCTATAGGGATATTGGGCTGGATCCAGACTTAAGTAAGTGCTTGAAATGAGTTACTCCTGGCATAAACCATGTAGATTTCAGGGGGAGTCAAGGTAATTGTATTCTTTGCATGCAGGGATATATCTTTGAATTGCTTACTGCACACAGACACTGACCAGCGTTACTATCACACTGTTATTTAGACTTGGGATAGGAAACATCACCTCTCAACTCTAATACTGTCTGCAACAGATGAAATATGACCCCCCTGCAATCAACATGATTTAGCCCAGGAGTAACTAAGTTCAAGCACTTACTTAAGTCTGGATCCAGCCCATTATTCTTTTCATTCCACATTTTTTTTACTGGGCTAGGATAGATACATTACAATGGATCGGATCCAGACTCCTGTATGTTATACTACTTACATAAGTGTATAAGTAAGCCTAACAGTAACATTTGTGCATGTGCTAATAGTCCTTTTTTAGCTTTGCATTTGGCTCTGGATCAGATGCATTTGCTTGGACCCTCTCCCTTACTGTATATTGATAACATCCTTCCACCCCATCCCTCCCTCCCTCAACACACCCCACAGAATGCAAGCCATCGCATGCGCTCAACTCTGAACCGGGGCTCTTTTGTTCGAGTATCAGGATATTGAAGTAATAGCAGGAGTCACCTTAGACTTCCGGCTAATACATGTGTATTCAATCAAACTTTACTACAAGCCTTCACTAGAGAGTTGGCAATTATGGATCATGTAGGATGAAACAGGTTCATGCTCAATGTTTATTTCAAGAAAATCTAAGAATGTACAAACAAGACACTTTGATCCACCTACTGTGACCATCAGCCAGACAAAACGGATTGTCTGTTATGTTTCATACCCCAACAGAGGCTTCACCAGAGTACTGATGAGTTCAAGGTCAAGTCAAAGTCATTACTAGTTTGAAAAAGGGCCAGTCCCGAAACGCGTCAGTCAGTCAGTATGCATACTCGCTATCCTTTTATCTGAGACAGGAGTCTTTCCACCAGGTAAACAATCTGCAAAGTCGTTTGTCTTATTGCTGCTTGTACCTTATGTATGGATTAGATTTCTGTTTTACATTGTGTTTCCTATGGTCTGTTATCGTTATTTAAATGTTATTTTTAGAACATTGATTAAACAGGAAAATTTTTCCTCTTTGTGTTTTTGTGTTTCTTCATGGCTTAATGTCATGGAGAATATTTCTTAGACTGGATATACTTCAGATAACATATCTAAAGACTGGATATACTTCAGATAACATATCTAAAGAATGGATATACTTCTGATAACATATCTAAAGACTGGATATAATTCTGATAACATATATAAAGACTGGATATACTTCTGATAACATATATAAAGATTGGATATACTTCTGATAACATATCTAAAGACTGGATATACTTCTGATAACATATAAAAAAACTGGATATACTTCTGATAACATATCTAAAGACTAGATATACTTCTGATAACATATCTAAAGACTGAATATACTTCTGATAACATATCTAAAGACTGAATATACTTCTGATAACATATCTAAAGACTGGATATACTTCTGATAACATATCTAAAGAATGGATATACTTCTGATAACATATATAAAGACTGGATATACTTCTGATAACATATCTATATGTCACTCCCGCATCCAAGACTTCTCCTGAGCCACCTTTCTGCACTGGAACAACCTACTACAACCTATTAGGCAATCCAACAGCCTTCAAAGACTCCCTCAAAACTCAGATCTTCAGACTAACCTGTCCTTCCTCTACTTAAGCTTAACTGCCCTCCCCATCATTATCCCTGTGTCTCCTGTTTGTTCACCCCCTCCCATTTAGCATGTTAGCTCTTATGAGTAGGGTCCTCCTCGATCCTGTTATCATCCCTCTATTTTGTCCTCATCACTGTCTACTGTCTATCTCTCTCCTTATTCATCTGTTCCTACACACATATCCAGCATCTATATCTTCCATACATATTGTTATGCTATTTTTGTACTTTAGTTTTGCATTGTATCCCTTATTACGTGAACTTACGTGAATTTGTACCCTGTCTGTTAATTGTGTTGTATATGTAACTATTGCCTCTGTAAGGTGCTGCGGATACTGCGTGGCACCCTATAAACAAGCATTAATAATAATAATAACAATAATAATAATAATTACTAATTTCATCTACTTACCCTATCCATCCCCTTCCCGAAGCCTAACCTTAACCATCCTCTCTCTGCAGCCTAACCCTAACCCTCCCCTTCTAGCAAGCTAACCTTCTCCTTCTCCTTCCCGCAGCCTCTCCTTTTGGGTACAGTTCGGCACTGTATGAAATTCGCCATTGCACCTGTGCTGAAATGAAAGTATTCCTGATTACAGCCGCGATTAAGCTATTGGCAATTGTTATATGTCCAGTAGTCTGCATACAGTCCTACATTCCAAATTAAAAGTCAGTGTACAGGAAATTCAAATCTAAATTGGTAAATATTGCAATTTTGTTAAAAAAAATTGGCAATTTAAAAAAATAAATACAATTTTCTTGACACTGAAATAGACATTTCTGTCTAAACAGGGACTTTTATTATGTGACACGTATAAGGAGCACTTTTCCCAGTTTTAACAATTCTTTTCTTTAAATGGTTTATATCTAAGTGGTTTATTTTGCAACAACTCAGCATTCTCCAAATAACTAATTTATGTTAATGAGGAATCAACCCCGAGGACAGTAACGGTTCTAACGTATTGCAATTCATTTACTATTTTCTGGCATTTGCTTACGTCCTATTTTCAATATAAGCAACAAATTAAAGCTCTTCTCCCCATGAACTTTTCTGCTTAATGTTTTCAAACTATTTAAATAATGTTTTCATGCTTTAGGGCATTTTCTACAAGAGTTTATTAAAATAGTAAAACACTAAATTAAGATATTTGAAACAATAGTGTTTATTCTACAGCTGATCTTGTCTCTTGGTCATGGAAACAGCAGAAAACTACTGCCTGAGAGTTACATAGTTAAAGGGCAGGGTCCATCAGCAGCACAGAGTATAACAGGAGATGTTATTTAACAGATAAGTACACTAGTTCTGCCCCCCATTTTTAGGCACTTAAGAGTACCATAGGGCTACCTTATCTTACTGTGTGTAGTTTCCTTCTTAAGAAGGAAACTACGCACAGACAATGCCCCACCCCACCTAAAATGAAAGATAATAGGGGATCCTGGGAGTAATAGGTCAGCCATCTTGTATTCTATGATAATGATTACATGGGACTTTAATTCTAATGCAATCGGATATCTGGTCAATGGTGGCATACATATCCACAATCACAAGTTCTCAATATCCAGGCATCAGAGTGACCGCACCACTAACCACTCCTGTCACATGATCAGGCTTCCGGTAGCCAGGGAAAAAAAAAAAGAAAGAGGATAACACCTGGTGAAACGCGATGTACATTCAGCCTGCAGCACAGAGTATAACAGGAGATGTTATTTAACAGATAAGTACACTAGTTCTGCCTTCCATTTTTAGGCACTTAAGAGTACCATAGGGCTACCTTATCTTACTGTGTGTAGTTTCCTTCTTAAGAAGGAAACTACGCACAGACAATGCCCCACCCCACCTAAAATGAAAGATAATAGGGGATCCTGGGAGTAATAGGTCAGCCATCTTGTATTCTATGATAATGATTACATGGGACTTTAATTCTAATGCAATCGGATATCTGGTCAATGGTGGCATACATATCCACAATCACAAGTTCTCAATATCCAGGCATCAGAGTGACCGCACCACTAACCACTCCTGTCACATGATCAGGCTTCCGGTAGCCAGGGAAAAAAAAAAAGAAAGAGGATAACACCTGGTGAAACGCGATGTACATTCAGCCTGCAATAGTTCTCAAATAGAACAAAAATTGAGCTTGAAAATGTATCTTAACTCCAGTGACTCACTTAGGAACAACCAAATCCTAAATAAATCTGCAAAAAGAAAAAAAAAACATGCACTCAGAGAAAGAAAAAATGAAAACAACTTTATCAACCAACTTTATGAATCAACTTTAAATTAGACATGAAAAAGGATGTATTCTATGCATTGTGGATGTATTTTAATTTTTAATTTGCCTTTATTACATTTATTATTTTATTCCGAGTGCTGCGAATATAATAATGAATTAGAAACTAGAATGGGGTTTGGAGTATGTCAGTGCTATAGCACTGCAGCCTAATAAATAGGATTTAAAAGAGGGTCCTACACCCTCTCATGAAGGAACTGGAAATAAAGAAATAAATAAAACCCCTTTGAAAAGCGCTGTGCAAGAGTAACTATAAACAATATTTAAAAAACTAAAATAAAATAAATAGAAGACAGGTAGTGCATGTAAATATCCACGTAGGAGAGACAGTCTGTGGTGTATCTCAAGCCTCCCCGGGATAATCATAAAAAACAGGGAAAAAGGGAACAGTTAAAAAATATTTAATAAAGCATTAGTTTAAGAAACATATAATTGTTAAAAAACAAACGTCCTGGATGGAAAATACTGCAGCGGGGAACCTCAAGCAGAAGTTGGCGGGAGGTGTGTGGTGCTTCGGACACGCTGGATCACCGTGCTGACGCGTTTCGAGGGGGTCGCCTCTTTCTCAAGATCACCGTGAGACGACCCCCTCGAAACGCGTCAGGCAGGTGATCCAGCGTGTCCGAAGCACCACACACCTCCCGCTGACTTCTGCTTGAGGTTCCCCGCTGCAGTATTTTCCATCCAGGACGTTCCCGGGCTCCTACGTCTAAGGCAGCAGGTTACTCCTTGAACCTTCATTTACCACCCAGTATCGACGGGTATGGAGTTTGTGTGTATATATATCGGACATTTGTTTTTTAACAATTATATGTTTCTTAAACTAATGCTTTATTAAATATTTTTTAACTGTTCCCTTTTTCCCTGTTTTTTATAATAATGAATTAGTATTGAGTGGAAAGGATTCGTGCTCATATGTAGTGCGCAAAATTGGACGGAATCCAATCCAAATGCACAGAAACAAAGGAAAAATACAGAAAGGGGGATCTGGATCCGGTCCGTAATGATTGATATAATATTCTGACTCAGCTCACTTACTGTAAGGAGACATCTGGCAGGAGCATTGTTCTTGAAGGATCCCAGTTGCATTGTGATGGATAGAGCCCAAACTGCATAAGTGACAGTGATACAGCAGAATGTAGACCTGTAATGTTCCCTAAGTGGGAATCTACAGGTAATTCACTTGTCACAGGGAGACTTTCTCCTAATGAAGATATATTGCTTCATATATGTCAAATTGTTCTGCTGATATGAACCAAATCAGCGTTCGTTCGATCAACATTAATGGCAAAGGCAGCAGGAAGACCAACAGTTAATAAAGTAGGAATAAAGTTAATGTATTAAGCCGGTCCAATATGTGAAATAGACGGGCCCGGTCCAGAGGTAAGTGTACAGCAGTTAATGGGTATTTTTTCACACCCTAGAATTCTTATGTATGTCAGTTATAATTAGACAGGAGGTGGGGCTTTAGACATGATTTGCATAAACCACACCCTCAAGTCCCTCCACTTCCTTGCTATCTTTTAATCATATTCACCTCCAAATAATGTATAAATAGTATGTTTTTTGTGGCCATATTTTTGTATTGTACGTTTCAATTTTTATGTACATCTAAGAATAAAGTGCAGATTGTAGTATAAAGATTTTAAATCTTAAATCAGTTGTGTTCAGCTCAGTAGAGTACAAGTGTAGCCTAACCCGACAGAAACCAATTGCATTTTTGTATCTTTAGGACTGGTCTGTGGTGGCACATATTTTCTGTATGAGTGTGGTTTGCATCTTACAGAATCTCTCTTGCGACAAATTGATTTGCGGCAGTCAGATGTCGTCAATTTTCGTTGGTCTGCCTTGAGAAGAGATGGCCCCTGCGGCCTCACCATTTTCAAATAGCGGAACAGCAACAGGTAAGTTTTATTAACCCAACTCCTAACCATCGATCTCTTTCCAGCAGCCTAACTCTCCCCTAATCCTAACCCTAATCATCCCCTAACCCTTACTCCGCACCCTAATCCTAACCCTAATGTTAACCCTCTGCTTTCCACAGCCTAACCCTTACCATCCCCTAACCATCCTTGTTCAGCAGCTTAACCCTAACCCTCCTCTAACCCTACCCTTATCCATTCTCTCTCTGCAACCTAACTCTAACCCTCCCCAACCCTAAACTTAACGCTCCACTCTCTACAACCTAATCCCTAACCCTAACCATTACTGTCACAGAGACTAACCATCTCCTCTCTGGAGCCTAACCCTAACTCCTTCCTTTCCTGCATCCTAGCCCTACCTTTCAAAACTGGGCCATTCAACACCCTTTCCCATTCTGGAATGCAGATTTTCATTGTTAAAATGTCATCGGGGGGTGGTGCAACCGAAATTAATCTTTTGACTGCATCTTTCTCGAAAACCGTCCCTTTGCTCCAACAACTGCATCTCCTTATGTCTATTACAGAATGCTAGAAATCCCAGCAACACAGCTTTCATGGTAACGCTGCAATATGTCTCTTGTAGATCTAGGTACGCTGTCCCTACCATTTGTTAGCCTGCAAGCTGTCCCTCTGGTATAGCACAGAGTAAACACCATTTATCGTAGAGGCTACTGGATCTCTATCATGCCGTTACATCTGTGCGCTCAAGTCTGGAAAACAAATAAATCTTTTAGTACCTAGAGCTGATAATTCTTGTGAAATCATACATTTTATGTTATTTTTATTATTTGAAAGACAATTATAAGATCCGGAGCATCTAACAGTCTCTAGAAGAAAAGATATCGATGATTCATTATTTTGGAAAAAAATAATCCTGGTCCAGTTTAACAATGGAGCTGATCCAGCATTGAGATTGCATCTATTTTTTAGGTGAACGCGCATTAGAATTCCGGTAAAAACATGGTTTAGCCCAGGAGTAACTTTCCTTTCTTAATTTCAAGCTCCTTCTTTAGGCTGGATCCAGCCCAAAGTCCTTCTGACTTCGGCACCTTACACAATGGTGTGATAACATCAATATTTTCCAAGCAGTAACTAATAGCTATGTATTCATCAGTCAGTATACCTATGAGGTACCCATAGGGAACTGTTTGTAACAATTATTCATATTTGTGACCTTGATGTGGCATTATACTTATATATTATAGTTAATATTTACTAATTGTTCTTATTGATAAAAACGTTTTTTTTTGTTTTATGTTCACATGTTTTTTTCAATTTATTAGTGTTATATTTATTTATTTTTTATTTTCTAATTGATTAGTGGTTACAGAGCTGGTAATTTTTATTCAGCAGCCAATTAACTTACCAGCATGTTTTTGGAGTGTGGCAGGACAATGGAGCACCCAGAGGAAATCCAGACAGACACAGGGAGAACATACAAACTCCACACAGATAAGGCCTAGTCCGGGAATCAAACTCAAGACCGCAGTATTCATTTAGGATCCAACATGGATCCAGAATTACGAAAATGTTGCCATTTTTCCGCACTTTGATTCAGGGCTGCAAATGCTAGAGGTTTCTGGCATTCTATGATCCTCACGAAGCCTTCCCGATGGTGCTAATATGCTAGTGGTACAGTAAGGGCTTGGTTAAGCCTCTAAGTTTGATCCCTCACTGGGCACCAGCCCCCTTTTCCATTGGGTTGGTGTGTAACATTTTAGGTAGGGTCCTGTGTATGAAAGTCCCGTACGTCACTCCTCTCGCACATATGAAACTTACAATCGAACGTTCGAAACTTCGCTGACGCTGCAATCATAAGACCTCTACGGGTCCTGTCCACAGTCCTTACAGAGGAATCTGATTACATAAAAATCTTTAATCCTTCTATGAGTCTGTTAAACTAGACACAACTGTTTAGTGTGATCATCTTTGGAAGGTTCCGCATTATTGGTTTAAAATGAAGTCTTTTTGTTGTTGTTACTAACTCAGAATCCGATCTGCCATGCTTCAACTTTTAAAGACATCATTTCATTTCCCACTGATAGGAGGAAAATCTCATCTGGGGTTTGGAAATTAATAGATGTCCATGTTACTCTCGAAACACAAATAATACAGTGTCAAGATGAAATGTCTTCTTACAAGTGAGGTCAACTAAACCCACGACCTGTACACTTGCTTTAGATTAAACACCATTTTATTGTTTGCATTCCGATGTCCTTTAACCTTCTTGATGCCATGGTGACAGCATTTGCCCCACACTTTGCTGTTTATGAGTGTATTCGTTTGGGTGCCTCTGTGCTGCTTCACGGTTCTTTGATGTTCTAGCTATGAATTAGCATGTCACTCATCACATGGTCTTCCATGAAAGGGGTCACCATCAGCTTGACCCTGGCTATTAAGACTTCTGATAAAAAGTTATTTCGAAAGGAATTACGGTGACCTTTGATATTGTTTGGGACAATTGCAATAAATCAATGATGATGGCCAGTGATGAAGTCAGTTATATGGTCATTTTCAGTGTTCCAGAGCATGTCACACAATGCTCCATGTCCTTTCAATAGGTTACAAATGTTAGAGTTAGTTATACAAGTTAGTTTAACATGATCATTTAAAAAAAATGAAACTTTATTTAAACCGCGTTCAAGTTCATATTGTACTGTATTTTGTTATTCTAACTGTACACTGAAGTGACAGATAAAGTGAGTACATGCCTCTTATATTAATGTAGACTATTTTTTACACAGTGATTTATAATTACATGGGTCCAACATGACCCATTCCACCAGGTGCACAATACTCCGCTCCTGAGCTTTCAACTGTCACTCACCTGAATTAACTGAAAAACTATTTTCTCTTCAACACAAGTGGTCACCATAGTAACTGACTGGTGGAATCTCAGGAGCAGAATTTTTTGTACCTAATGGAATCAGAGCTGGATTAAGGCTTTAGGGGGCATTGGGCACTTAAGACAGGAACGGGGAGCCCTAAGATCTAAAATTAAGAACATAGGAGCATATTCACACTTAAGAAGCAGCTGTTTCTTAAGTACAGTCTTTTCCGTAATGACATATTACACATGTATAGTAGGTAATTTTTGCAATCTGTGTACCACTTAGGTACGTAGATTGACTCCATGTGGTCTTTACAGCAAATTGCATCAGGCCTGCAAGTGTGACTTAAGGCTGCCTTATGGCAGTATAAGGAAAGTGTGCAGGGGTCTGGATTCTGTCCCCTGTGTGCACAAAATGTTCCCATTTCAATGCAGCACATAAGGTTTCCAGCCTGGACACGGACGCTCAGAATCTAGGCTTCCAAGCCATTCCAACAATAGGGCGTGATGAGTAACCATGCACACTGCATATCTGCACGGTGGGAGGGCAATTGTACTTAAATCGTACAGTAAGGGTTTGGTTAAGCCTTTACGTACGATTCTCATTTATGCACCGACCTCGTTTCCTGTGGGGCAAGTGTGTAATTTTTACGGTAGGGTCCTGGGTTTGGAAGTCCTGCACGTGTAAAGGGAGTGGTCTGTCTTTGTACGTACAGGACATACGATCACATGGTGAGCCCGCAATTGCTTTCCCGGTTAGCAAATGAAGACATAAATCAGATCACACATTCTGGGAACCCAGCAGGATCTTAGGCAGAAGCCAAAGTTGAATAATTTCATTTATGGCTATGTAAAAGTAACTGTTACAACTTTTCCTTAACATATTTTCACCTTTTGTTTCCATTTTTTCTGACCCTGGTTCTGCCATTACATGATCACTTAACATCACTTCCTGGATCTGCTGATCATGTGACTTTAATTCCCTATTTAAGCCCCTTGAACACTTCCTTCCTTGTCAGAGCAACAGGTATCTCTTAACTGTCGACTCTCTCTGTCTGTATTCACTCCTGTACTCTGACTCACTCCTTGCCATACTTTTTATTCTACAGGGCTCCAACCCTTACACTTACAGTACTTCAATCTTCTGGTGTCCATCATTTGGTTATCTCAGATCCAAGAACAGTTCAGAAGGTCATGAGCTGCTCCTGTGATCTGTGGACAGGTAAACTCCCACCATCAGAGACTCTGGTGAACACCAGGCACGGTGTTAGACTCTGCTGCACTCCTGATCTCAGTTACAACACTCTTTTAAGGGCTCATCTACCTTTGCTGCCAATGAGTATTTATTAATCACTATTTTCCCGTAATGTTGACTGTTTTAACACATGAAAAATTGGAGCACACCTAAAAAAGTCAAACAGGGAAAGACGGCATGAAAAATCTGTGCCATGCACCTTGGTGGGTATTCATTTTAAGGCTCAATAAAGAAGAAGAAAAAAAAACAGTCTACATAAAATACATTATATCCCCCAGCATTAAACAGTTGTGTCTGTCAACAATACAACTTCCTAATAAGATATTCCAAGGTAAGAAAGTCATGAGGTTCTGAGCTATGTAGTTGCTCCTGCTGTGGCAGAAGAATGACCCTCTAAGTGGAAAAGCTACTTGTGAATTACATTTTAAGAGCACCATGAAATTAATAAATCTGGTTTTAAACTCCAGCCATTTAGATATATATATATTTTTTTGCTGGCCACGTGGAGTATCTCAGCTTCTTTGTACCAAACTATTTTAATGCTTATCTGGCAGGCTCTTTGAATTTTCGTGTTTGACGGCATGCTGTGTTTCAAATTGCCTTGCAATTGGTTTTTATAGGATGCTCGGAGTCAACAAAATGTATTGAACTGAGAGGTGCTATCCTTTTCTAGACACACCGCGGACAGTAGCCGATACTGAATGTGAATTCTTGAAAGTGTCATATCTTTTTGAATTATGCATTAAAAGCAAGATATCTGAATTTAAATTTAAGAATTTTTCTAAACATACAAGGTTTTTCTTTAAATATGTGGCATGTCATGAAGATATAAAGATCTGGGGCCATATTCACATATCCGTTGAGTTTTAGGATCGGAGTAACTGCACATGTATAGGACCTGATTCAGAGATCCGCTGCCAATGGGATCTCAAATATACGCATCTAAGTGTCAGGTCGGAGCAGGTTACAACCCACTGCATAAACAGTCACTCCCCTTGCAAACAGCAGCGGATCTTAAAGTTAGACCACCATTGACTAACCCTAACTCTGCGCTGTCATTTGAGATCTTAAGTGAATTAGTTACGTTTATTTAAGATCCTAAGTGTCTGCTCGCGCCCACTTTCCCTCATCTCAATGCAAATCCTTCGGGTCCTATATTTACGCAGCACTTCGGATCTTAAGTGCTTGCAATCGATTCACAGGTCCGCGCTTACCGAATTTAGGATCCTAACCTCTACGTAGATGGCGTTGTACTATTACTGCGCATTCGCAATGATGCAAATTTCTTAAGATCCTAAATATACGCACCTAAATAGCGATAAATTCGTATCTTATCTCTGAACCTATAGTAACTTTATATACGCTGTTTATATTGAATTTATGCACGGAAGTCCATTAGACACGTACTTGGGAATCGCACTTGGGGACATACGTACGTTCAAAGTTACGTGAGACAGGGTGGGGGTAATGCATTGAAATGTTCATTTGAGGGCTCGGTTAGACAGATATGCCTGTTCATACCTTTACGTACACCCGTAACTACACACGTAGATATAAGGGTGTCAACGACAACCAGTCAGTGTGAGTGGAGTGTCGGGTGTTGCCTTGCTACGTACGTGCGTATAATTGCTTACTTTTAAAAAACAGATCTCTGAATCCGGTCCCTGATTTAGTGATCGCTGGCAGTTGCCCTATTTGGATCTCCAGAACAGCAGAAATTCATTTGAAATCCTCCAACTTGTGGAAATTATATTTTGAAGTTTCCCATATTAGGTGGAGTTACTGGAATGGGTCTACCATAGGAATCCCAATTGGTCTTGCTGATATATTGATATTCCTAAAATTTCCAGTGTTCTATAAAGAATCCCGTACAATGGAACAAAATATGTTAATCTGTAAGCAACAAAAGTTGCTTCGTACTTTCGGTTGGATCAAACTTCTTCTTGAGACTGTAAATTTAAAGTAGCCTCTGACCGCCATAAGCCACTCAATGGGAATAGGAGCGACTACAAAGAATATGAAGATGGATTCAGATGTCCTTACAACATCCGCCTTCCACAATCCGCTTGGGGAGTCGGGTGATTTCAGGCAGTGCACATGCAAGTTCCGTACACCAGGAGATCTGTGCTTAGTAGCTTATTTATGCTATCTACGTACAATTTCGGTACATAGATTGCGTACGTGCATCTTTAAAGACTGAAGATAGTGTAAATAAACTACTACAAAAGTGAATTAGGTGCAGAAAGATGCGCACCTAACTGCCTCTTCCAGCCCCCTGTTTTTAGGTATTTTGGCATTTACAAGTGTCATAGGGCTACCTTATGTCTCTGTGTAATATCCGTACTTATATTGCACCTCCTTGCCACCCTCCCACTTCTTCCTAAAAATGCCCCGAAGCAGTAGCTTCTTAAGTGTGAATCAGGCCCTCAGTTCTTAAGGAGCTTTGGAGGTAGATCCAGAACTCCACTTGCAATCCGTTTACTAGCGTAGCGTATTTATACGTGCATACCTTCTATACACTCCCCTAGGCACACCCCTTCAATGTACGTACTTTGACTGATTTCCGCTTTTCAAACCCTACCTTAACTTTTGACAGCGTAACCGCACTCGTCCACACATGTACGTATAGGCAACGTGAACTTACGCCGCTAAGCATGCCTATACTGTACAATTTAAATGCAAACCCCCGCCAACATTGCGTAATTTAGGCGTACTTTTGGCTCACGTAAAACTGGCAGGCTCCCATGTACGGATTTACGCAACTGATATGTGAATGGCCCATACGCTCAGAGTTACATTACGTAAAGTAGCGTATCATCTGTCGTACATATAAAATTGCGATTTTACATGTCCGCCAGGCGTAAATCCGCACAGAGGCGTCGTTCTTGACCTGGACCATTCTTCTTAAGTGTGAATCCGGCCCATAGTAACTAGACCCAGGAAGTGATGTATGAGTCATGTGATCAATATAAGCGGGAGGCATTAAACAGAGGAAAGACCGCCATATTATGGATAAAAAAAGGTAAACAAAGCAGCAAAAAGGACAGAAAAATGATGCTCATGACATTCTACCAGCAACTAGACATAAACATTACGGTCTCTACATTAGATGTAGACCTTCATGACAACTTTACCCGACAACTTTTTCTCAGCTGAAGGTTAAATGGTGGCCTTAATGCAATACAAGACAGATCAGCCTGATGCAAGAGATAGATGGAGAGAGGTAAGTGAGAGAGAGACAGGATTAGGAGATGTGTTGCATATCTCTGCAATTTTTTTGTTGCACGGTACAATAAAATTATTTTGATATTGATGCCGGAGGGTAGTAAATAGTCAGGTTGCATTACTTGTGGTAGCACCAAACTCTTCCTAATGTTTCCATTTGTTCTTTAAGGTGTATTTTACATCTGCTTGTGCCATCAGTCTGTATATCAAAAACATTAGTTTAGTTGAGTTTCCTTATTTTGTCTTGACAGTATCCTCGGGGTTGATGAATAGTCTAGCTTTAGCGAGCTGGGAGGGTATTTATTTTGGGCTATATATAGTTTATGAAGTCATCACAATTTGAAAGAGTAAGTGAAACAGCAAGCATAGACTATTACCCCTGCCACTCTGGGGAGAGGATACTGCGATTCTATCCAGCATTGTTAACTGATAATATCAGGTCGCATCTGAACATAGGAGGGCTTGAGGGAATTTGGGTAGTGAAGAGCAGCATACTGTATAATGTTTGTGCACAGCAGAAAACAAAGTCATGGCTATGCTCTTAAAGAGACTCAGCATTTAGCTAAAAATACTCAACTTCATTTTATCTTACACAGAAGATAAAGGTTTAAAACCCATTTGTATTCTATAATACGTTCATCAGCAGGACCTTGAGTATATGCAATACTTTAAAACAAGCCACAAGCCTGTCTATACGTGATTACTGTCATATTAGAAAACGTATGGTGGGCCAGCCACCTCTTCTTCTGTCTTCACTTACCATAATGCTGGACCCATCATATAATCTTCGAGTGATGGCCTTTAGAGTCAAGGGCCACTTGATATAGAAGTCCTGATGGCTCTCTTGTAAGGTATGAAATGGATGGGTGTGGTTCGCACACAAATGGCCGTTCTCTCCAAGCCAGTTCCGAACTGGCTGGGAAATTGATTGCTTTTGCCTCAAGGAGGCAAAGCAATCAATCCTCGCAGACTGCTGTGCCGAAAGGTGAGTATAAATCTATTCCCAACCGTTACCCCAATCATTACCCTAACCATCCCCTTCCATTACTCTAACCCTAACTTTCCCTTCCCTGCAGCCTAACCCTAACCCCTCCCCACAGCCTAAGATTCCCCTCCCCGCAGCCTAACCCTAACCCTTCCTTCCCCGCAGCCTAACCCTAAGATTCCCGTCCCCGCAGCCTGACCCTAAGATTCCCTTCCCCGCAGCCTAACCCTAAGCCTCCCTTCCCCGCTGCCTAACCCTAAGATTCCCTTCCCTGCAGCCTGACCCTAACCCTCCCTTCCCCGCAGCCTAACCCTAAGATTCCCTTCCCTGTAGCCTGACTCATATGTAGTGAGATCTGAAGCGTGAAATCTGGATCTGGCCCATTATGATTAGCAAATCACATCAGATGCAGTCTTGTAACTAGGTTTGGTTTAGTAGGGCACCGATACCTTTGGTTGTGTAGTTCACGCTCGCAGTGTGTCATGTGATCGGCAATGTCCGACTGAACACTGAGGGGTCACATGCCACGTCGCAGCTGCTCTCACACAGACCGGAGGTCAGAATCAGGTAAGTAGGGTTTTTTTAATCTGTGTGTATATATATCATTTTTTTTAAAATAAAATAACATGGGTATTTGGGTATTTACCCTGGGCGCCATTTGCCTTAGATGCTCCACTGATCAGATGCTTAGAGTTTTGCCTTAGCAGGCCAGCAGTATCCGCTATATAATTGCCCACTGCCCTTAAGTCTGGTGGGTCACAATGTGAAACAGAATGGAAACGTATTTGCAATCTGATTTTAGCACGTGTAAAATGGAAGCCTTATTTGTTCTCTGTACATGGCCAAGTCATAGTCATACATAGGGATTGTAAATGTTTATTAATGCAAAGTAGTGGCTGTACTTGCTGTCTAAAAACTTCAGGACAGCCATGTTTGCTGTGTACTTTATTTCCCCGGAGACACAAATCTGGAATCGATGTTTGTTACTAGAACAAAAGGTGAAGGACGTCTTCATACTTGATTAAAGTTCAAAGGATTTTACCATCCGCATTTGGCTCTTAGTCCGTGGCTTTGAAATTCTCATTAGTATTTGAATGATAATTAAAAACAAAATTATAATAACAAAAAGGTTAAAATAACAGCCACAGAAGGCGAGGATGACAGACTTACCTGTAATTGAGCAGTAGAGAGCTGGATTTCAGGAGTTTGTTGGAAAACATTACTAAGGAAAGTTTGATTGACTGGGAATGTGAGGCCTATGACCAGAACTTTGCACATAGTAGGCTGGATCCTAAATTAATAATGACAGGCAATTTCCCTACGTCATGCACGGAAGACACCTATCTGTATGTCCTGCGCTGAGCGCATCTATCCGATGTTGAATTGCGTGCAGAATTCTGCCTCCAATTGGGAGCGGGCACATTCCCTATATGTACAAGATATCCATGATGGGTGAAAATTGGTTTTTAAATCAAACAGTTAGGGCTCAAGAGCTAGTCTAAGCCCTTACGTATGAGTCAGTATTCCATATGCACAGAGATTGTACTTAAGGTAGCTTCCAGAGCACGGACATTCCTTCCGCATGTAGGAGTACACAGGCAGTGCCCTGTTATAATACAATATGTTAGCCTGTGATATGGACTAAGCCCTTAAGTCTGGATTAGGTCCAGTAAACCAGCAGCAACATACAATAAATTGAAGCAAGCACAGACGGACAGCAAGGCAAAATGCGAGGGGACAAGCTTGACAGATCAGAGAGGAGAGGATAGAGCGCAGTAAGAGGTTGAGAGGGAGCCACCAGGTGGGGACGGGGTAAAAGGGTAGCAGAAGGGGACAAGATGGTATGAAGTGAGGGGGGAGTGGTGGAGGAGGGAACAACACTAAGATGGAGGGCCCTGCTCATGTGAGCTAACACACTAAATGGGAGGGATGAACTTACAGAAGTCATAAGGAGGGGAAAGGAAGTGGACTGCTGGTGTGAGCGGAGGAGAAGTAGAAGAAGAAAGGAGGAGAAGGGATAGATGTAGGATGCATTGAGGATGTTAAGTAGAGGAGGGCAAGGCTAACCTGATTAATTACATTTCGAGTGAGCGCTTGAAGACCTGCAATGTGGGGGAGAGTCTGACTAAAGAAGGGAGGTGATTCACAGGTGCAGCATAGGAGAAGTCCTGGAAGAGGGACATGAAATTTGGTCATCAGTAGGGAGGTCAGACAGTGGTGGTTAGCAGAACAAGAAGGGCAGGAAAGGGTGTGCATGTTGATGAGGGAAGAGAGCTAGGGAGCAGTGGATGAGGAAATGGCCTCAAAGGCAAGGGTAAGGAGTTTAAAGAGAGGTCTGGAGCAGACAGGAAGCCAGTGGAAGGTTTGACATAAAGGATAGGCCTAGATAGAGCGACGTGAGAGGAAGATGAGTCTGGAAGCAGCACTGAGTATAGATTAAAAGAGGGAAAGGTTAGTGAGCGTGAGACCAACGAGGAGGTACATATCAGAGGTGGCTTGGATGATACCGTGAAGCTGCCATTTTGGGTGCTTAACTAAATGTGACTTTTGAATGCTGTCGCTATACATTTGTGACGTCACAATGTTTGCATTCATTTAACTAAACTCTAATGGCAAAGAAAAGTAAAAGAATAAACCTTAAAGCTATCTCTGTGGCTTTTCCCTGATAACCCCTCAGATTATTAATAAATATAAGAGCACATAACATTTCTTCTCGTCCTACCTGTCTAGTGTGAAATTACACAATGAATATTTTATTTTCCTCTCATTTATCCGTGGAGTAAATTAGGTCCGTGATCATTCCGCACTGGTGAACATTACCCACTGCATATTTATAAAGCAATTAACAGCTTTGGGGTTTTTGATGTAAAACGAAATTATCACAACTGGGCCATAAAGGGAATGTTACAAGGAATACTCATCATGATTACTGATATCATGTAAATCATTGTTTTATATTATCACATATTTTAGGCACGGCTGTCCACAGGAGAGAAGACTGTTCTGTAACGCGTTCTTGCAGGTGTCATTATACTTATATGTGATAGATAAATGCCTATATATGGAGTTTCTTGAAGAACTGATTTTTTAAATGAGCCAACAACTCTCTAAGGCTTTAAACCAAGATATAACTAGATTTTGGTCGAAAGTTTTACTTGTATTACACTTAAATTACACTTTAGTAACTGACTTTAATATTGTCATTTTGTATTGTATTGTATTGAATTGTGT
>WWET01002408.1:211117-229056 GCA_011038615.1 Limnodynastes dumerilii
AAATTACTGTGTGACATAATCATGTGACCTGGGGACATGACTGTGTGAGCTAATGATGTGATCTGGAGACATTGCTGTGTGAGGTAATCATGTGACCTGGGGACATGACTGTGTGAGGTAATCATGTGATCTGGGGACATTGCTGTGTGACACAATCATTTGACTTAGGGACATTACTGTGTGACATAATCATGTGACCTAAGGACATTACTGTGTGACATAATTATGTGACCTGGGGACATTACTGTGTGTGGTAATCATGTGATCTGGGGACATTACTGTGTGACAAAATCATGTGACTTTGGGACATTACTGTGTGACATAATCATGTGAAATAAGGACATTATTGTATGGCATAATCATGTGACCTAAGGACATTACTGTGTGACATAATTATGTGACCTGGGGACATTACTGTGTGTGGTAATCATGTGATCTGGGGACATTACTGTGTGACACAATCATGTGACTTTGGGACATTACTGTGTGACATAATCATGTGACTTTGGGACATTACTGTGGGACATAATCATGTGACCTGGGGACATTGGGCCCGATGCAGAGAACGGCCACCGCCGTAGTTACGGCGGCCATATGTGTAAGAATGGCATATTTGCCGTTCTGCGCCTGCGCCAGGCAGATGTTGCCTGGTGTAATCCATGATTCAGGGTTCACTGAATCATGAAGGTGCATGCTGCACCGTAAATGTGTTGTAGTTACGGAAGGTAGGCGGGGGGGAGGGAGGATAATTAGGTAGTGAGGGCAGGGTTTAACAGATTACCTGTGTGAGCGTAGTTACACACAGTTACGCCAGCTGAAGTTAGGGCAGCCTTCAGTCGGCGTAACTGTGTGTAATTATGCTCACACAGGGGGAGTGACAGGGAGAGTATACTAGAGCTATGCTGGCCGAACTTACGGGCCACATCTGATAATTTATGGGCATGAAAACAAGTTTATGTCTTGCTCTCCAAACCTAAATATATTCTGAATGACCTTACCAAGTTGCAAATTTATTTAGCTGTTGTGTTTTTTTTTCATCTTTAGAGCTTTTGGAGCTTTCAGGGACATTGGTTTTTCAACTTATAAGCAATGATCCATTATATAACCAAGCTCTGTTCAAATGATCTACTTGTGGTAACACAAATACATTTCATTACATGCTTGTATATTATATTGTGTGGTATTCCATGGTATTGTATTGTATTGTGTTTTATTATATTGTAGTTTATATGATTTTTTTTTCTTCAGTGACTTATTAAATCATCGCTACACATGTATAACTTGGAGCAGAGAAGGGCCAGGTGGGGTATGATAGCAGCTTTCACATGTATCAAGGGGCATAACCGGATACAGGAGGGGCATTATTCAAGGGAAGAGGTGTAATAGAACATGAGGACATGGGTATAACCTGGAGGGTGGAAGGTTCAAAGGAAATGTGCGAAAAAATAACATTGCTTAAAGGGTAGTTGATAAGTGGAATAGCCTCCCATCTGAGGTGGTTGAGGATAACAGTAGATGCTTGGGATAAATATAAGGATATCCTCGATCTCAAACTAAATTGAGGGTAAATGGGGTCTAGGTTCAGCATAGTTTTAAATAAACAACAAGGCAGACTGGATGGGCCGTGTGGCTCTTATCTGCCGTCACTTTCTATGGGCCTGATCCAGAACTACGCTCCTGTGCGTGTTTACGACGGGTGTAAGCGTAAAAAAGGGTATTTGTACTTCGTTATGGCGCATGCGCGGGGCAGATGTGACGCTCAGAAAATCTGTGCGTATGGGCCTTGATCGTAAGAGCTTCATATCAACGCTCGAGGGGGGGGGGGCGTGTCTGCCATCCGAAATCCGTAAATACAAACGAGGTGAGGTATTTAAACCGTACAGTATGTAACTACGCAATGAGTTTACGGACGCCCGCGGTTACGATCAGAAAAGTTAGGGTAGTGTTTGCTGGGTGTATGAAGGCAAAACTAAGCACGACCAACCTACACAGATGAACGTTTCATGAGCGTAGGTCTGGATCAGGCCCTATGTCTTTGTCTATATCATCCTCATTATTATCCTCATCATCATGATCTGCATTTAGAGGCTCCACAGATGCTGTAATGCCATACAGTCTGTCATTCCTCTATCCCATCGTACAGACAATGGTGCAGGGAATAGAATGACAGCTACATACGGCAGCAGTAACATGAATACAATGAAGCATAATAAGATTCCATGAGCTGGAAATGATAGCACGGAATGGTGACGTTTTCATTGGCAGAGGGGAGACTTACAGTGCGTTTTACACGTCATTGCCCTTTTGAAATGAAGCTGTTTGGCCCTGAGGGTGTCTCGCAGGACGGCTCTGTACCCTGACACTCGTGGAAAGACTTGAGAGCAGCATTGAAGTTTGAAGAAAACGCTTTCCAAATTGTTCAATGAACTATTTACCTCAGTTTATATTTGGGCTGGAAATTCCAAAAGTCTTTTCATTTTCCCTGCAATTTTGCTGACCCGTAATTAAAGGTTTTTTTAATATATATATATTTGCCACATAGAAAACGATTTGATTCCCCTCCTCAGAGACAGTGGTCTGACGCGTTTCTTATTCTTTGATAAAGGCCCGTATTCACACCTAAGAAGCTGCGGCTTCTTAGTTGCGTAATTTTAAGAATTTAACAACTGCGCATGCGCAGTAGTACGCTTACGCAATCTACGTATCATTTAGGTACGTACATTGCCTCAGTGCGGACTTTAAAGACCGCATGTAGTTTAGGAAGAAGGAGGCGTACTAATGCCGCCTCGGGGAGTGTTTAGTTAGAAAGAGGCGTAGATTAGAGGGGGAGGGATTTAGATTAGCCGGGGAGAGTGGGTGGGGTTTAGGCGGGGAGATGGAGTGCATTATAGTTAGTAGTGCGTAAATCAGGTAACGACCTTAAGTCTGGATCTGGCCCATAATACTTAACTGTCAACATTTTGACTGTCTACATTTCATACCAGATCTGATAAAAATAAATATCCATTAATCAAGACTATTTTTAGCTCAAGGTCTTAATTCCAACACATTCAGTATGTGTCCCTTAGCGTTAGTCATAGCATGAAATTGACCGTTTCTTAGGTATACGTCAAGGTCACCCTTTCCTTTTATATATCTAGAATTTTTCCTTTTGGATGTAAACAAATATGAGTTCCATGTTGCTGCATTAACCAAAACTGTTCTCATTTAATGAAAGTTTAAAGCTTAGGCTCATTGGGCCAGATCCAGAACAACGCTTGCGAGCGAATTTACGCGTGGCGGAGACGTAAAATCGCCTTTTGGTAAGTACTGCGCATGTGCACCATAGAAAATGCGCTCAGTAACGTAGCGTAATTGTGAACGTATGGGCCATTCACGTATGTGTCACGTAAATAATTACGTGTGGCCGTGCCAATTTTACGTGAGTCCAAAATACGTCTGAAATACGTTAAGTAGGCGGGGTTTGTATTTAAAGTGTACAGTATGGGCGTGCTTAGCTGCGTAAATTCGTGTTGCCCATACGTACGTGTGCGGATCACTGCGGTTACGTTGGCAAAAGTTAAGGTAGGGTTTGAAAAGCGCATCTTGACAAAATACGTACATTCAAGGGATGTGCCGAGGGCAGTGTATATAAGATACGCACGCGAAAATACGCTACGCGAGGAAACGTACGGCAAACGTAGTTCTGGATCTACCCCATTGCCTATATGATTAATATGGAAAGAGCTTTTGCACATCGTAAAGATGTTTGCACCTTAAAAATAGTGACATTGGGCCTGATCCAGACCTATGCTCCTGAAACGCTCATGTGCGTAGCGTCTTTACGCCCGCGTACCTCCGATGCACTCCACTCGGCACTCCCCTTGATTGTATTTACTTTTGCCAACCGTCCGTAAGCTCATTGTGTAGTTACGACGCTTAGCGCGCCCATACTGTACGATTTAAATGCTTCACCCAGCCCTTGGTCCGTAATTACGGATTTCGTATGGCAGGCACGCCCCCTCCAGCGTATGTACGAAGCTGTTACGATCAAGGCCCATACACTTAGTTTCTCAGACCATAACATGAGGAGTAACATCTGCCCCGCGCATGCGCAGTAAGTACAAAAGGCCGTTTTTACGCTTACACGTGCCGTAAAAACGCAAGCGGACGTAGGTCTGGATCAGGCCCATAGGGCACGCCTTATGAGCATGCAAGGTCAGTACGTACGATTGCGTAGCGGGGAGTGCACGTCACCTGCACTCCCCGTTCAAGGTAGTAAAATCTGGACACTTACGTTTCCAGATTCCTACCTTAAAATTTACGATTAGGTCTCTTTGGCCGCAGGCATAGTCGTAACGGGGTTTCCCCTGCCTCGAACCCTAATTTACATGGCTATCTCCACCTCTATGGCGGAGATATGACCATCGTAAATTAGGGTTGCAGCCCCTTTATCGTAACCACTGGCTTACATAACATAGTTACATATGCCAGCCGGTACGCAATCATAGTAAGGTTGTGCACATGCGCATAACCTACAGGACAAGGGAATTACGCTATCGGGAAGAGTAATTCCCCTGTAGTACTTAGCTTAGGATCTGGCCCATAGTTTTCATTCGTCATCTAAATAAAATGTCATTAATTACATGTTGGTATGGAATATCTTTGAAGATACAGAAATATGGCTGCACGCTGGGCTCTGTTTAATTTCATATTTCCCTAAGGTTTCCTTCAATTACCATTTTACGTTGTCACATTAGAGCCAAGAATATATTTTGTAGTTTCAACTAATTCATATCAAAGAAAGCATTAAGGCACAATTTCTCTGCCGCCCATCTGTACAGTGTGATAAGTTGATTGTCATTTTTGCTACTGTAACATAGCGGTGGTGTCAGAGAATGCTCCTGGAATGAATTCCCCCTGGTCACGAATCTGTTCAGTCAAACAAATAGACCAGCCTGTGGCGTCAGGCAAGAGCTGTCAGTGGTACAATAGCTATCTGTTCCTGTGCTCTCCAAGTCTGGAAGCATTAACCCTGCAGTGTGACTGTAAAAAGATATATATTTTGTCACTGCACACATAATGCTATTTGGGAAAAGTATAACCATATTATAAACAGATGCATCTTGCTCTAGCTTTCTTCTCTACTCTCTCTCTCTCTCTCTCTCTCTCTCTTCTTCCTCTAACTTTCTTCTCTACTCTCTCTCTTTTTCCTCTAGCTTTCTTCTCTACTCTCTCTTCTTCCTCTAGCTTTCTTCTCTACTCTCTCTTCTTCCTCTAGCTTTCTTCTCTGCTCTCTTTCTCCTTCCTCTAGCATTCCTCTCTCCTTCCTCAAGCCTTCTTCTCTACTCGTTCTCTCTCTTCTTCCTCTAGCTTTCTTCTCTACTCTCTCTCTCTCTCCTTCCTCTAGCTTTCTTTTCTACTCTCTCTCTCCTTCCTCTAGCTTTCTTCTCTACTCTCTTTCTCCTTCCTCTAGCTTTCTTCTTACTCTCTCTCTCTTTTTCCTCTAGCTTTCTTCTCTACTCTCTCTCTCCTTCCTCTAGCTCTCTTCTCTACTCTCTCTCTCTCTCTCTTCTTCCTCTAGCTTTCTTCTCTATTCTCTCTCTTCTTCCTCTAACTTTCTTCTCTACTCTCTCTCTTCTTCCTCTAGCTTTCTTCTCTACTCTCTCTCTTCTTCCTCTAACTTTCTTCTCTACTCTCTCTCTCCTTCCTCTAGCTTTCTTCTTTACTCTCTCTCTCTTCTTCCTCTAACTTTCTTCTCTACTTTCTCTCTCCTTCCTCTAGCTTTCTTCTTTACTCTCTCTCTTCTTCCAATAGCTTTCTTCTCTACTGTCTCTCTCTCTCTCCTTCCTCTCTACTCTCTCTCTCTCTCCTTCCTCTAGCTTTCTTTTCTACTCTCTCTCTCCTTCCTCTAGCTTTCTTCTTTACACTCTCTCTTCTTCCTCTAGCTTTCTTCTCTACTCTCTTTCTCCTTCCTCTAGCTTTCTTCTTTACTCTCTCTCTCTTCTTCCTCTAGCTTTCTTCTATACTCTCTCTCTCCTTCCTCTAGCTCTCTTCTCTACCCTCTCTCTCTCCTTCCTCAAGCTTTCTTCTTTACTCTCTCTCTTCTTCCTCTAGCTTTCTTCTCTACTCTCTCTCCTTTCTCTAGCTTTCTTCTCTACTCTCTCTCTCTCACTCCTTTCTCTAGTTTTCTTCTCTAATCTCTCTCTTGTCTTTCTCTAGCTTTCTTCTCTCCCCCCCCCCTCCCTCTCTCTCCTTCTCTCCTCTCATCCCCCCACTCCTCTCTCCTTCTCTCTCTCTTTTTCTCTCTTTCTATTTCCTCTATTTTTCTTCTTTTTGTCTCTGTCTTCCTCTCCATTCCATGGTCATCACTGGAGCTCTGTCTTGGAACCCACTGGTAAATTTTCAACAGAGTAGAGTTATTTAGTATTTATTGATAGGGTTAGGGGGTCAGATTCAGACTACCGTCTGACACTTTACTTAAGCTGTTTGCCGATGTCAGGTGTTTTTTCTTGCTTGGGGGGGAAACATTTAAATTTTATAGTAGAGAAGGGTTTATGCAGCTATGTGAGAATCAGGGGTCATAGGAACTTCTGATCTGCACAAGAGACTTAAGGTAGGGTTATGATAGCGTGACTACTTCCAAATCCACTCGAGAGTTCACTACCATGGACTGCCTGACTTCCATGTGTACAGAAAACACACAGAGGTCTGAATGTGGCCCGGGATTAGTAATTAAGGTCAGGGTTAGTAACTAGGGTTAGAGTTAGTAATTAGGGTTTGGATTAGTAATTGGGGTTAGGATCAGTAAATAGGGTTAAGATTTAGAGTTAGAATTTGTAAATAGTGTCAGAGTTAGTAATTAGTGTTAGGGATTGTAATTAGGGTTAGTGATTAGTAATTAGGGTTAGAATTAGTAATTAGGGTTAGGGTTATCATTATTGTAGTGCTGAACACAGTCAATGTCAGCATTACAATATTCTTTCTGACAGGTGTCGAGTTAACATCCCTGTACAGTACAGGAAAGCAGATCAGTTAATCCAGTTCCCATTTTAGTTTATTGACCTTTGGGCACCTACAATAAACCCAAAATAATGTTAACCCTTATTTACAACAATGTTATTGCAATGTCCCTTTTTAACATGGATAAAAAGAATTCTACAAAAGAAGAAAGGAAATTGCTGTAAATCTTTTAATAATGGTTGACCGTATTCTGAAATCTGATTTTGGTGCAATCGATTCCTAAAGCAAAACATTTTTGCATTCACTTAGTCCCTCCCCCTTCATGGTATAACGGCCAGAGGAGATCATAAGTTTTCCTCTTAAGTGTTTGGAAATTTTGAAAATTTGAATGTCTGGATGGGTAGAGAGAGAGAGAGAGAGAGAGAGAGAGAGAGAGAAGCGTCATTGGACCAGATCTAGTCTTCTGCAAATTCGCCATTTGACCACTTGCATAGGAAAATGCACACTTACAGGTGCCACAATCGGTTCAACATCCAGTGTTATGATATTTTTAAACAAGAACTTACACCAGGGTGGGTTTCTTTTAAAAGTAGGAGTAGTATATTATATAAATGTGCAGTAATGGCCTACTAATCGGCAGGCCGCTAGATCCAGATTTCCGAGAACTGATTATTGTAACTGAGGTCATGTTTGAAGCTTTAAGGTATCGTTTAGAAGTACAAGTGAGCAAAAGAAACAGTCACACAGATGGGATCTGATGAACGCAGTGTGATCGTAATTCTGCACCTTATCTGCTGCTCTTAAATCTGTATGGGTTGGAATGGGAGCAGCAGGGACGAGCAGTCACAATCCCACTGAAATTCATGGAATTGAAGGAAACTCGAACGCTTGGATCCGGCCCAATTTCTTTGAAAAAAAGAAAATATAAAGGTAAAGTTTCTGACCAACGGACTAAAAAACTGATTTAAATAGAGATGAGTGATTTCGTTTTGCAATTTTCTACTTTCAGTGCTCAGAAATGGTAGAGTGCTTCCTGAAGTTGCATTGAAAGTAAAATTTTCATTATCTTTTAAAATGAAAGGGTTTTATTTTTTACACAACCGTCATGATGTAAAAAAAAAAAAATATGTCAAGTTGTACCTGAGTAGAGCTGGGTATACTGCAAAAACGTTCACAAATACATTACATTTTAAAGATATTATCCATGATTTAAAGTCTCAATGATCACAAACTTCCATTACAGAAAAAATCCTATTAACCACCAACCAATAAAACCAGCAATTTATTGACTACTCATCAAAGCATCCTAGTAACCACCAACAAATAAAGACAACATCCTATTGACGACCACCCAATACAGAGTGCATACTGTTGACCACCACCCAATGAAGACAGCATACTAGTGTGTACTCACCAATACAGACAGCATCCTATTGACCACCCAGTAATGAAAAGATACCAATGGCCACCAACCAATAAATAAGGCACCCTAGGGACCACTGACAAATGCAGGCAGCATCCTTGTGACCACCAATCAATACAGAAAGCATCATAGTGACCACTACCAAATACAGAGCTTCCTTCTTCTCCACCAAACCAAGTGGCTACTGCTTGGCCTCTGCTTCAATAAGGATCTCCACCTAACCATCAACATATAGCACCACATTCCCCTTCCAGGATTTTCACAGGTTCACTTTCATCCTGTGGAACAACTTATTCTCCCCCATGTCAAACCACAGATAATAGAAAAACATCTAGGACCTGTTCCAGACCTTTGTGAACTCGCCTGTCACCCCCCTTCTTGTGCTGACTATACACTTACCAATGAAACCCACCCCTACCAAAAACCCTACCAAATGCTCCCCTCCCCGAAAACCTTATGGAGTTTAGGTGGGCAGAGGGGATGCACCACCCTGTTGGATAGATCTCCAGGCATACATAGAAACATGGAAACAAAGAAAGTGACGGCAGATAAGAGCCTCATGGCCCATCTAGTCTGCCCATTTGTTTATTCAAAACTATATGGGCCCTAGACCCTATTTACCCTCAATTTTACATTTTAGATATCCTTATATTTATCCCAAGCATGTTTAAACTGTTCTACTGTATCGATCCTTAACCACCTCAGATGGGAGGCTATTCCACTTATCTATCATCCTTTCAGTGAAGTAATTTTTCCGCACATTTCCTCTGAATCTACCACCCTCCAGTTTATATTCATGCCCTCGTGTTCTATTACACCTCTAAGTTTCGTACACCTAGAGATTTGTTGTGGAACATTTGTCAGGGTCATGCACACCTTCATCAGGTCACCTGACTTACGCACTTTACGTGCGTAAATTGGGTTTTAATTGGAGGTTAGAATCCGGTCCCTACTTCTTATTTGTCTTGATATAATTTTCTATTGGTAGACTTATACTTTGAACCTCCATTCTACAGTCTTCTTTGGTCATTTCTTGAATGAATGAAAGGGTGCATGAATTAATAATTTCTTGAATAATTATCAGCTCTGTTTTGTTCTTCTGTCAGTGTTGGATGCTAGAAGTTGCAAGTAGAAAAGTGCTTTTAGGGTGTCTGGAAAATGACGCAACTTGCTGATGACCCAATCTTCAGGAACAATATTGAAAGTAGCTTTTAAAATGATTGTTTGCTTAATTACACAGCAAAAGTGGACTAATCATTACTTCACAAATAGATGAAGAGTTATAATGTGAAAAGCAAATCCCATGTACATATATGTACGCACACATGTACATACATTATATGTATATCACTGCATGTCAGTGAAGAAGATGGAAGCTATTACTACAGTATTTTTTAATGCACTTAATTTAAGCCAAAATATTTTATATTTAATTAGTTGGAAGTGGTGTCCAATGGGTTGTGACCTGCTAGGTCTCAGCAGCCCAGCCTATCCCCACTATCAAGAGCTCTAGTAAAGACCAGACTCCTTGTTACACTCTGCGCCTTGGTTCGCTGAGCATGCAACAAACAAACTTAGATAAATAAAGTTATGTACATAGGGGTAGATCCAGAACTACGTGTGTGCGTACGTATTTTAGCGGTGTGTATTTTCGTACACGTAAGGTCAATACACTCCCCATGGCACACCCCTTGCACGGACGAATTTTCTCAAATTACGCGACCCTAACCCTACCTTAACTTTTCCTAACGTAACAGCATAAGTCCGCTAACGGGCGGACAGAAACGTAACAGAATACGTCCGCTAACGGGCGTACAGACTACGCGAACGTACGCAGCTTAGCACGCCCATACTGTACACTTTAAATACCACCCCCCACCTACTTCACGTAAAACGCACGTATTTTTGACTAACGTAATTTTGGCACGCCCACACGTAAGTATTTACGTTTAGCAATACGTGAATTCTCCATACGTTTGAAAATACGCTACGTGAATGTGCGTATTTTCTGCGGTGCGCATGCGCAGTGCGTACAAATCTGCGAATTTACGTGCCCGCCACACGTAAATTCGCGGAAATGCGTAGTTCAGGATCTGCCCCATAAAGAGTAAATAATGTTAACTTTTTATAAAGTGACCACACATAAAATCTATTGTTAATTGTTTATTTTAAGCACATTGATTATGGGCACCTGATATATTAAGTGGCAGATGGTTATTGGTTAGTCGTTTTTTGTACAATAAAGCTTATCATTAAAATAATGGTGTAATACGGACAAGAATTGTATGCATCTGGGGAGACTGAAAATAGGAGAATGACCCCAAGAAAATAATTACAAATCTAACAGCATTATCACAGTTGTGGTGGTATGTAATATTAAGAAATATGACATACTGGTGTAGAACAGGTTTTGGTCAGTTATCCTATGCACCCTGGTAATAAGGTTTTTGCCTTGTTGAGCATGTCAGTTTTTATTGTAATAACCACCTAACAAAATTGCCATTGCCAGGTAACTGATTCACTCATGTGCCATACTTGGAGATCATTGAGCTCTCCTCTTCAAGAGAACTCAGATTTTGGAGCTTGAGGGCAATGTTCGACATTAAAACTGAGGTTCAACGCCATGATTGACAGCATAATGTAACAGGAAGTGGAAAATCGATTTATCCCCTTTTCTATCTATCTATCTATCTATCTATCTATCTATCTATCTATCTATCTATCTATCTATCTGTCTATCTATCTACACACACATGCACACTTGTAAAATTTAAATGAGTAACCAAATATTAATCCTGTGGCTACACATATGTTGTGGTAAACTTTTATGGTATGTGGCAATCGTGGCAACCATCTTGAAGTCGACCATCTTAAATGCAACTCTGATATTGTAATGGGAAGATAGTCATGTGACATATCATGCAGCCAAACAAAAGTTTTGTTTCTAGATGCATAATTGTATAAATAAAACAATGGTGTTGTTTATTTTAACGTAACTTTTTTTATTTTTGAGCTCTAATTGAGTTTATGGACCTCACGGGTATATATCTATATATTAGGAGTGTCAATTAAACAACAATTGGCTCTTAAAAATTGCTCTTGTTTAGGGTATATACAAATGTTTTCTTTTTGCATTTAATTCTGAATCAGGTCCCGTGTCTTTAAACTAAGGACAACACACAATTAAGGTGATTTGTTTTTCCTGGCATTGAAAAATGAAAACCCAATATTTCCCAACAGAAAACAAACTGATTATGCAGCGATTGTGTGCTTCTTCATTCAAATGTCACTCACTGCAAGAAAACGGTCTCTGCCTTTATTGAGCATCCGCAATAAGACATGTGTGAGAACTGCCAAAGACTCTAGAAACACAAAGCCATAATGTAAATGTCACCATGCTATGGGAGAACATGTACATATCACCAGGGAGGGTGTCTGAGGAATCACAACAAAGAACGGAGTGTATCATACCTTACACAGGAGACTGGAGAGAACTAATAAGATGTGCATACACTACGGAGATTTCTCAAAGGTTATTGTTCACTTACTGTGCAAAGACAAGAAGTGATGTTCAGGGAAAATGGTACAATTTTCAATGGCGTTACGATCAGCGTGGGACCTTCATAGACTGAAGAGAATGCAATTGTTATAAAGCATTCGTTTAGCAAAGGTCTGCTGGTTGAAGTTGTCCAATCTGATTATCAAGTAAACTAACCAAAATCTTATCCACCTCCAAATACCTAACCTTGGAAATAAACAATCAACATTTTTGAGTGTATAAAGCATACACACTTTACTCATATAAACAAAAATGAGGTTGCACAGAAAGGTATATTCACAAACAATACCTCTTAATACAACAGGGACATTTTCATTTTTACCTGACTACGTTTAATCATCAGAAATTGCTTACATTGGTCCAAGCTCCACCCCCTCAGTTGAAGGACCCATGACCAGGGCCGTCTTTTCCACTGGGCAGTTTGGGCTAGTACCCAAGGGTCCCACACATCAAAGGGCCCTTCAGCTAGTGGCATCACAGGGGGGAGCTTGGCTGGAGAGACATGATTTGGGAATATTGGGGGGACATTTTTATTCCTGTGAATGGGTGGGTAGGGGCCCATGTGTATTGCTTTGCCCTTTCCGAGGGACCTCGGAAGAGGTCATAGGCCAGGAGATGCATTAAAATGACTACAAAAACTTGGGACGGGAGGTTGAAATTTCAAGAATTCAAAGAGGCTTTCAAGATGGCTGAGCACGGACCACATACCCTTGACAAACCTATGACTTATCATGCCATCAGATAAACTTATATTTAATACAAACACGAGTAATGATCAGTCATTTGCATATCTGACCCCCCAAAAATGAGGTTAAATCCACTGAAATTAAATGCAATCATCTCTTTTTTCCTCAAATCTGTAAATAAGCTAACATTCAAGATGGGTTTGTTTTACTGCTCAGAAGATCTCAATTTTAACAGATAACATATTGGACCGGATTTACAGATCTGTGTTTACTAAGTACGCCTCTTTACGCATGCAGGTAGCAAGGCAACACCCATGAGACTCCCCTAAGGGCCCCCTAATCTCTATGTGTGTACTTACGCACGTATGTTACTTACACACTTGCAGACTTTACTAACCATGCCCTCAAAAGCCCATTTAAAAAATGCCCCCATTGCCCACTTTCACGTAACTTCTAACGCAGGAAGATAACCACGCCCCTCCGTACGCATGTCACTAAGTGCCATTCACTTACGTGTGTAAATACTACGTAACTTGTATTGAAAAAGTTACTACGCATCCGCTCCTAAAAATACGCACACAACCCCACGCAAAAAGCTATCTATCCATTGGCAGTAAAATGGTGCCTGTGATAACCTTAAACCTTAAATTTGGGAAGACTAACATTCAGCATTCAGAACAACTACAGTTGGGCACAGTTAAACCATTCCTAAAAACAGGGAATATTCTGCCGTACATGGTGGAAAATTGCACGCAGGGGGTTTTTTAAATCATAAAAATGTTGTTTTCTTACCATTTAGCAGCTACTGGCTTCCTGCAGAGATCAGGCAATGGAGCTGACATCACCTATTCAATGTTCTATGTTCTATTCAATGTTCAAAGTTCTAGTGTATGACTTCTGTGAATTGAATGGGTGATGTCTGCTCCATTGTCTAAGCTCTGCAGGAAACCAGCAGCTGCTAAAAGGTAATTAAACACTGTTTTAATGATTTACTAATAAACTACTATCTAGCATGCCCACTATTTTTTTTAAAGAAGCATCATGGTAGAGAAAGCTTTATCTGGACCCAACTATACAATGTTGAAATTGGAACTTTCCTTATTAAACATTTTTCTACTTTCAGTTCCTGACTATACTGACTCAGCCTCTATTAAACAGCGCTAATATTGCTGTTGAAATACCCTTCTCTTCAGATTAATGTAGCCACATACATTTTTTTTTACTTCCATAGCTATAAATCACTGAGTAATTTATTTTAACTATTTGTGCCGTCATTTTCTTTTACCCTGAATAGAGAGGCTCAATTTATATTTTTATCTATATTGTTCTTGAACAGGTTCATCCAGTCTTCACAATGCATTCTCAGACCCCACATGCTTAATTTAAGCTAAAGAATGGACTAGACTTGTAATTGCTTAAAGGACAATGTTATATTTTAATTGGTGAACTCAAACTTTAACATAATAATGTTCATTTGAATTTCATAAATTTATAATCCATTTTCAATAAAATGTAATGATTTAATCATGAATAGACCTCATCGTGTTGTAAAATATAATACTTAAAAAAAAAAATTATGAGCGACCAGCTCAGACAAGAATTAAGCCAAGTCTTTGAAACTCAAATCTGTACAATATATTTAAATAAGGCTTTAACTGTAAAGGTAAACCCAACAACTAAATGAATAAAAGTCCACAAGTGTCTTCCTTAACAAGATTTAAGAAGTAGTTTTAATAAATAGTAGCATTCTGTAATTGCTTATCAAATCAAGTCAGTGCCTGCTAGGCTCTTGAAGTGCATGTTCCAAAGTAATTATTTAAATGCAACATCGACACGGTTCGTCTGTGCTTTTTCCTTTTTATATACTAAGTGTGGTTTGCCACTTAGAAAGGCTTTTTTTTCTGAACAAGGTCATTTTACATGCAAAAGGCCTCCAGGAAAGTCATCACAGCTGCCGGCTGAGTTGCAAAGACTGGGGTAGATCCAGAAGTACGCACGCAAGCGATTTTACGCTAGCCGCTGACGAAAAATCGGCCATTAGTATTTACTGCATATGCGTGCGCCAGATGTTATTCCACGTAACACTGAACGTGCATAGCAGCCTACTGTCAGCAGCGTAACTTCGAATGAAGGAGCGAAATGGGCATATGACATCCGTGACTACGATTTGTGCTGCCTGTACGTACGTCAGTATATGCTGTGTAAAGTTAAGGTAGGGTTTGGCAAGTGTAAAACGGCAAAAGTACATACGGCCGAGGGGAGTGTCTAGGGGAGTGCATAGTAAATACGCTACGTCTTGAAATGTCATGGAAGCGTAGCACTGGATCTGGCCCACTGTGTTTGGCGAAAGATAAGCAAACTATCCCCTTACCCTAACCCTTACCTTAAACCTCCTGTTATAGCAGCCTAACCTTAACCCTCCCTGTACCATAACCTAACCCTAACCCTTCATGCCCTGCAGCCTAAGCCTAACCCTCCATGTTCCACAGTCTAACCCCAACTTACCCCTAAAGCCCTAACCCTAACAGCCGCCACATCTATCCCTAATCGCTACCACAGCCTTTTGCTACTGTGAATGGGGAAATAGATACCTGTTCCCAATAGCATTATTTTTTAATTCCAGAGAATTTCGATACATCCGCCATGCAGCTGGCGGCTGTATCATGTTCAAAATAGGACCATACAGACCAGGAACTGTATCCCTTATAGACTACATTAGCAGACATGCATTGAAATTGATCCTGTTACAAGGGTCTTTGTTTATTTGCTTGACGAATATTTATTTTTATTGAGCAATAGATAATAAATTGTTTCTATTTTACTCTATTGCAGCTCATGTTATCTTCAAAGCTATCCCATACTCTCATTATAACGGATAAGACATAACATATTTCTCTTAATTTCACTATATTTTGTGCTGTATCTTTGTTTTTTGTTTTGTTGAAGGTTTGTGAAAATTGCTTAATTTGGATTCAATAATTAACTGAGCGCCCAATTATTATTCTCTCTACCAAATCCGTTCCTGTTCAAAAATCCTGACTGTACTGACAGCATTTCCAATGCCTTCAACCCAGACAAATGAACAAGCTTTTTATTCCAACTGAAATAATCCTGCTTCCAAAGACTGTCATTCAAATGTTATCAATGTTGATACAATCTCTTAGATGTCATTCTATACTTCTTGGTATTAACTCCAGACATCCCTGCATGGAGTATTTTTCTTTTTGTTTTTTTAATACCCTAAATATCTGGGAAAGTGGAAGCAAAATTTGATGCTTGTTGGCAAAACCATGTTGAAATGCACCGTTGAAAGCAAGGACGGACTGGGAACTTAATGTGGCCCTGGAAAAAATCTGCTAGAGGCCACATGTGGGTTGAATTAACTATATACTGGAAGAAATAAATGTGATTATAAAAGAATAAAGAACCTTAATAAGAGCAGTGATAATATATAATGTGGGCGGGTTATGTAAAGTCAATTAAATACAAGTGTTATATAAAAGAGTTACAATTAAATACAACATATACTAAGCAGTATTTCATAATACAATAAATGTATAGTGACCACAATGCCATACAGAGAGCATCCTAGTGACCACCACTAAATACAGAGAGCATCCTAGTGACCACCACTAAATACAGAAAACATCCTAGTGACCACCAGTTAATACAGCAAACATCCCATTGGCCACTACCAAATATAAGAGCATCCTAGTGACCACCAGCCAATAAAGACAGCGTTCTAGTGACCACCAACAAATACAGACAGCATCCTAGTGACCACCACCAAATACAGACAGCATCCTAGTGACCACCAGCTAATACAGTGAACATCCCATTGACCACCACCCAATTCAGAGAGCATCCTAGTGACCACCATGCACTACTGTCAACATCCTAGTTACCTTGAAACAAAAAAGAGGGCTTGCTGGTGGCCTCCAAAGGTCATCGGCCTACCAGAAAAATTCCCTGTCTATGGCCAAACCGCCCCTGACTGAAAGTGTCAAAAGTGTCAGTCCAAAACTGGCTGGGAGAGAGCGGCCCTATCGAAAGAGCCGTTCTTAGCGAGCCCACACCCGTCTTTTATATCTGCAATTTGGTAATACCCCACTAGCCACCCAGATTTGCGGTCTTTGCGCTCATTTAATATAGAGCATAGATCACAATTATTTAAAAATTATATAATTCATTATTTGACTTCAGTTTAAAAAATAAATAAATGCAAATTTTTGCATGAAATATGCTACGTCCTATACTTACTTAAGTAATTAACCTCTGTGTTATGGAAGCTCCAAGTTTACACAGATGAAAGATTTAGCTTTATCTATTGACTTTCAATTAGCCTTTACCTGTGAATCATTATCAAAGGTCAGCTTTGATGGATATCGACCCCCCTCTAATTCAAATAACACTCTTCATACTGTGAATATGAAGGAAAACTATAAAATGAAGGCCAAAGAGGATTCTAAAAAATTAATGATACAATTATATACATGCACAAGATAGAAAAGGCTACAAATATAATATTCAGGTGCTTGGATCTTTCAATGGAATCTGTGGATGATTCATGTCATTGCAGTGTTGAATAACAGAGGGATCTGAGCCAGCAAAACAATATATATATTGTTGTCTAGACCAACCAATCAGCACCTTTCAGCCATGTATTCAGAGCTTGTAGCAATCTGATTGGTTGTTATGGGCAACACCAACACCTTTTCAGGAGTAAAACTGCCCCTAAATTTTAGGTGTAGATTTACTAAATTCCAGAAAAAGAAAAAATGAAGATGTTTCCCATAGCAACCATTGAGAGTTTAGCTATTACATACTAGAGTGCGCTTGACACTTAGATAAATAGATTAAAATAGAAACATAAAATAAAACGTTGCAACTTTAAGAATTAAACATTGTTTAATTAATAATAAAAACATAAAAATAAAAAAACTACATTGGGTATCAGCATACACCCTAATCACTATACCACCGTATAAAGAAAACAACACACCCTACCAGAGGGTTAAATTGGTGTGCAAATAACTTAAAAAAAAGACACATATGTTGACCATATGTTGTGTGGTAAAGGTCCAATGAGCTATGGATACGGTACCAGGAGTTGCCGATAATAAAAACAGCTTGTTGGGAAAAGTAATTGAAGTAAATATAAACAACTGTGCCGATGGTACAGCATAGAGACTTTTGGCACAAGGGACCGTGTTCACACTTAAGAGTGCCATTGGGCTACCTTATCTTACCTTGCATAGTTTCTTTCTTAAGAAGGATACGGATGGACATTGCCTCTCCCCCCCCCCCCCCCCCGCGTCGAGGCCGGCCT
>WWET01002409.1:0-58786 GCA_011038615.1 Limnodynastes dumerilii
ATATTGAAGATCCTTTAATTGATGCTTTTTTTCACCCAATGTCGGGCAACCAGTTGGTCCACTCCTTTGCCTGCCAATGCTGTTTTAATAGCTGAGCGGTGCAGGGCCAGTCTTTCCTTAAATTTACGTATTGTCTTGCCCACGTAAACCATGGGACACGGGCATATGATAATGTATATGATAATGTACACTACATATCTGGTAGTGCATGAAATGATTTGGTTAATGTTGAAATTTTTCCCTGTTTTGGGGTCATCATTGAAGCATACGTGACACAGCCTGTGCACTTGTAACAGCAATTTGTTCGTGATAAAAAGGTAGGTATCGGTTCTTTGGATTTGCTCTTAATGTCATTCTTACAGAGGCGGTCTTTAAGATTCTTGCCTCGGGTGTAACTAGATAACAAGGAGCTTGTTTTAAAACTCGGCAGGGATGGGTCAGTTGTAACCAGTGGCCAAAGGTTGTTGGCAGCCCGTTTGAGGAAAAAGCTGAGGTGGCTGTAGTTGGTAACCCACGGTATCCTATTTTTCATAGGGTCCCTAGTTTTTCTTGCCAACAGATTATCTCTGGGAATTAGGTCCACTTTGGCTCGTGCTGTTTCCAGGATATGAGGACTGTACCCCCTTTGTTTAAAGAGGTGCATCGCTGCATCCATCTGTGATGCAGCTATCGTAGAGTTACTATTGATTCTCTTAATCCGTGCAAGTTGGGAAAATGGTAATCCTCTTTTTAATGCAGGAGGATGGAAACTTGTAGCTGACAGCATAGTGTTCTTGTCAGTTGGTTTGTAAAACACCGAAGTTTGAAGTATATGGTCCACAACGTTGATCTGTACATCTAAGAAATGGATGTTTTCAGAGCTGCATTCAGCTGTACATTTAATTGTTGGATGTAAGGTGTTCACCATACTGATCATTTCTTCAAAATCCTCCTTGGTACCTTGCCAGATCATAAAGATATCATCAATGTATCTCAAAAAAAGCTTAATCTTGTTCCCATGGGCAGGGTGATTCAGA
The DNA here is from genome assembly GCA_011038615.1 of Limnodynastes dumerilii. Classification (NCBI taxonomy): domain Eukaryota; kingdom Metazoa; phylum Chordata; class Amphibia; order Anura; family Limnodynastidae; genus Limnodynastes; species Limnodynastes dumerilii. Next base: position 1,017 of record WWET01002409.1, read on the forward strand.
AAAAGAGTGCGTTCAATCTCAAACATGAAGGCATTAGCGTACGATGGGGCCACATTCGACCCCATCGCACAGCCTTGCAATTGGAGATAGAGTTCTCCGTCAAAGGTAAAGAAATTGCATTCAAGTACCATTCTCAGTAATTTTTCAAAGACATCCACAGATAACCCAGTGTAAGATGGGTCATTGGATATCAATGCTTTAGTAGCCTCTATCCCTGCTTCGTGGGGGATATTAGTGTATAAGGAGACTACATCAATTGTGCAGAGCAGTAATCCAGCAGGCAATTGCTCATATTCTTGTAACTTGTTTAAGAATTGAGTTGTATCTTGTAGGTAAGTACCTTGTTTTTGAATAACTGGTTTCAGGAAAAAATCAAGGAATTGCGACACTGGCTGCAATAGTGACCCTCTGGCGGATATGATAGGCCGACCTGGGGGATCTTCCAACCGCTTGTGTATTTTTGGTAGTGTATAAATCAGGGGGATCTTAGGATGGGTAACCAACAGGACGTCACGTGTTTTTGCGCAAATAGAGCCAGCGGAGATAGCGTCATCCAAAATGGTTTTAAGCTTTTTTAGGTACCTGGCTGTAGGGTCTTCATGCAATTTACAGTACACAGTGGCTTCATCTAACTGCCTGTGTAGTTCCCTACAGTAGGTTTCACGGTCCTGTATCACGATGGCGCCTCCTTTATCTGCCCTCCTGATAACGATGTTGTCATCATGCGCTAAAATGTCTAGCGCTTGTTGTTGTTGTAGATTAATATTACTCTTGGTTGAAGGAAGTTGAAAGGCTGCTTTCTCAGCACTTAAGTCTAAGAGCCTCAAAAAGCTCTTTAATGTAGGGTTAGTGGATATAGGGTCAAAGTTAGATTTATTTTTTAATCCTGCTAGAGTAGCATTGGATTGCACTGTTTCTACATCTGGTTTACCACCAAAGTATTCTTTTAAGCGCAGAGTCCGTGTTAGCTTGTAGTGCTTAATTTTCCATTGGAATGGATTATGTCGGTTTGTGGGAATAAATGATAATCCAAAGTTTAAAAGTTGAGTTTCTATAACAGAGAGTGGCCTGGAGGATAAATTTATAACTAGGTTTTGTTGGACCTTAGGAGCCTGGGTTCGTTTCCGCTGGCCACTGCGCCTCGTCCGCCTCTTGGCGTTGTTCTGCCTCTGCCGCCCACTGGCGGTTTGCCATGAAAACCCGGGGGCTGTGCAAAGTGCCGTGAGGAAGATGGATTATCAGCATCGCTGTCACTAGTGTTGGGTCCACTGGAGGCTTCATAGGCCGTTCTCTGTAGAAATGGTCTTTGCCGGTATGGCCTGCGTTTATTAGGCACTTTAATCTCTGTTCCCGAGAACCAGGGGTAGACAAGGTTGTTGTCATAATCTGTGATAACTTTTTGCAGTTTTTCTCGTTTAAAGCGTGTTAATTCTGTATTGTAGTTCCTCATTCTTTCCTCTGCCTTTGCTATCCAATTCTCTGAAGTGTCAGCCATCAATAGTGGTTTATTGTCCCTGTCAAATATTTTCAGTTTCTCTTCTGCCTTTTTTACTTCTTTGGCTGATTCATCTATTACAAGCAGCATAAGGTCTAAAGATGTTTTATTCAATATAGATGTCCATTTACAGCAGAAGTCCGAATTGCATCGTCCTATAGTGGGAACATTAGAGATGCGGAATCCTTTAGGGATCATTTTTTCACGAAAATAATTTGACAAGGTGACGCCATGCATGTGGTAGTCCAGTCTTTTTTTCCGTAGTTTCAATCCCTCATGGAACAGATCAATCATGGAGGGGGGAGCTAGTTCAACAAAGGAATCCTCTGTAAAGAGAATAGATTGGGCATCTGCCTCTGTATAACTCAGGGTGTCCCCTTTTCTTAGTGCGCTGAATGCTAAGCCCCTCTCATTTTCACTGTAAGACATTCTTGCACAGTTGCCACAATTCCTAAATATCCTTCAAAAATGCATATAATGAAAAATTTGAAAAAAATCAAACGCACAATGAAAAAAAGTAATCTTGAGAGTCCAGTTTTGCATAAAGCTAAAGTGAACTGAGGGTGCTCAGTGTAGATGCTGGAATTCAATAAACTCCAAACTTCCAGAAATATTGTCCAAAGAACTGTCACTCCTCTTAATAAAGTAAAGAAAAAACTTGCCCTGGTGCTGTATCAAATAGTAAATGCAAAGTCCAGAAATAGAAAGCACTCAAGGGACTTGAAAAAGGTGAAAAAAATAAAGTTCATTTATTATTACATAACTCTAACTTTAGAGTCATATGCGCCAATCTTTCATTTTATGTCGATTCTTATTTGCAAAGTTATGTTGTCTCCCAGAGGGCTCACCTGAAGGACACAACCCACTTCCTGCAAGTTATTGGGGAGGTGGAGTGGAAAACTACATATAGGTTTATCACATGTGATGTCCAAGCTCTCTACACCAATATCCCGCATAGGAAAGGTGTAGAGGCAGTCGCCAAACATCTGGAGACAAGAGGTGAGCTCTCTGGGAGACACCAGGATTTTATTTTACAGTCCATTTTATTTATCTTAACCCATAATTATTTTCTTTTCAATAACAATTTTTACTTACAGATTCTCGGGACGGCGATGGGGACCAGGTTCGCGCCGAGCTTCGCCAACCTATACATGGGCGCCTTTGAGGATGCCCATGTGTGGGGAGGTGGGGCTGGTGCGCGCCTGGTCCTCTATCGCCGTTATATCGATGATATGTTTTTTGTTTGGGACGGCACGGCGGAGTCGGCCAGCGACTTTATTAATACCCTCAATTCTAATAACTTTAATTTGTCTTTCACTTCCACTCAACACCCCTCTGCAATAGAGTTTTTAGACATCTCCTTGTCTATTGTAGACAATAAGATTGAAACATGTACTTATCAAAAACTTGTTGATACGAACAACTTTCTTGATTTTTCTAGCAACCATAAGAAAGTGTGGTTATCCAACATCCCCGGGGGGCAGCTGCGAAGGATTCGCCGCAGCTGCTCCTCGGTTGATACTTTTCAGGTTCAGGCTGGAGGAATGATTAAATCTTTTAAGGACAAAGGGTATCCTACTGCGCTTCTTGATAAGGTGCTGGATGATACACTAGCATTGGATAGGGAAGCTTTATTAAAATCTAAATTACCATCAAAGCATGGGAACGATGATATGGGAGTTTCGACGGATGGGAATACTTGCATTTCTACTAATTTAAATAATCAATACTCTAATGTTTCTTTTGTCTCTAAATATAATAAGGTGGCACACTGTATTAGTAAAATTATGAAAAACAATTACCGTCTCCTCAGATGTGATCCAGTACTTAAGTGTTGTCTGCCTGAACAGCCCAAAGTAATTTTCAGAAGGGCCAGTAATCTAAAAAACCTATTAGCCCCTAGTTTTTTTGATGTCCAAGGGAAATCTAAAACATCCAAACCCATGTCAATGGATACTTCTGCTTCTCAGGTCCCCAAATTCTCTCTCCCTCCACCTACTAAGGGATGCTTTCGATGTGGTGGGACCCGGTGCCTTACGTGTGACTCAATTGGACATAGGGTTACACATTTTACATCTTTTGTCACCAAGGAACGTTTTCCCATTAAACATTTTATTAACTGTAATTCGGACCATGTGATTTATATGCTCTATTGTACCTGCGGAGTCCAGTATGTGGGGCGTACTACTCGCATGCTGCGACTCCGGTTTTTAGAGCATAGGAGGAACGTGATAAAATCCATTCAGAGTCATAGCGTGGCGAGACACTTTGTTTCCCACCACGCTGGCAGAATCGCAGATTTAAGTATCATTGGTATAGAGTATATTCCACCCACCAAAAGAGGGGGCGATAGGTATCGGACTCTTTGTGTCAGAGAGGCCTTCTGGATACATACGCTCAATACGCTGTATCCAGAGGGCCTTAATGAAAACATTGATCTTGATTTTGGATAAACATCATGTCGTGATAGGTCAGTCTTTGCCCTTCCTAACATCTGACGGTAGACATGATGTTGAGATCAGGATATTATTTACATTATCCATTGGTGTATACCTATAATTAGATTACAGGTCTGATTCAAGGTGTTGGTGATTTTTACTTTTATTTGTGTATATATTTGTATTTTCATGATTTGATCTCAACCTTACTTCTAATTTATTTATATCCATATTTATATAATTTTTTTTTTTTTTTTATTAGTAATTAAGTTTATTATTATATAGTTCTCAATTCTTATTGGGCGTTAAATTTAGAGTTAAAAAATCAGAGGTTTTCGAATAATGTAATTGAACCCAAATTCACATGAATCACTTGCGTTTTGATTGGTAATCTGTACGTCTTACCATGCTAGATACTATTGCACAATTAGTGTGACTTTGTGTCTATCTTTTTGTACAAATGAGACTTGTAATTATGTCTTTTGTGGGGTCTATTAATAACATAAATGTGTTTTTTCATATATAATCTTTTAATATATACCTATATGAAAATAATTCTTTTTATATTAAGCTCACTTTCTATAGGTATTCCTATATGTATCCCTATTGTATTTATTCCTATTTTATTTTATTTAAATTTATTGTCAATTTTTGCATTATGTATATTAAATTTATTATTATCATAATCATGATTATTTTATATTTGTGAAATTATGAGTGGCTCCTGTTTCTCTTATTTTTATGTTTATCGATATTTTCTCTTAAAATGACAACTAGTTTCCAAAGATAGGTGCTTTCCTGTCATTTGGAGTGATTTGATTGTTCAAGCAAAGTTCATCATAGCCTTAAAGGGTTAATACTCAGGTGCAGCCTAATTGCTTGGGCCATAAAGAGGCTAAGATAGCCTGAGTATGCCTTATTCCTTCTGAAGAAATCCCAAGTGTGGGATGAAACGCGTTAAGGCATTTTTTTAGGGTTCTAAAGGGACATTCACCACCTACCTACTTTGGACTAACTATTCAGACTCCAGCACATAACTTTCCTTGTCTGACTGACACCGCTCCACATTGGCTGGAAGAAGCCGTGCGGCGCTGCCCGCCCGTGTGAAGGAGTGATCACACAGAGAGGATTTCATTTAAGAGCTGGGTATTCCCACCGGTTAACATCTTCAATATGTGGAGGCAATGATTCACAAATACCCACCACGAAAGGTATAAGATCTTCTGGAGTGAACTTGTGTCACTAATCAGCAGACGTGGATTGTGGTCTCAACCTAATATCGTGGAACAGCTGTTTCCCTACCAAGCTGCATGCTTGCTATCACATCGACGGATAAGGTTTGATGCACTTACCTACTTGCGCAATCAGCTTTTACAATTAGTTCTGTGGTGAGACCAACCTGTTATCTGCTCAATTGTTCCACAGACAGCATTACAAGCTATCCTAGTCCGGACGGAATATCTTGTTTTTTGAGGCGCTGAGGCGCTTGTCATCATTGTGGCTGAATGTGTGCTATTGGTATAGAATCTTATCAAAGCTTGCTGCCTCATATATTGGCTATACCAAACGTCTATTGAGTGTCAATACACTTCAATTATATGTCCAAGTGCTGTTGTGAAGGTTGATTATATCTTCTATTGGACCAGTCATCTACAAAGACACTTTAATCCATATATTTCTTTCATATGGCATAGTCCAGTAGATATCTCCAATTGAATAGGTAGATAGTGTTGCTCTTGTCCCGGGACCCATTCTCATTGTATTTTATTGTCATTATATTGTGTTATCAATAAATTTATTTATATTTTTTAACCAGGAGCCATCTCATTTGCATTTCATTTGCCGTTGCAATTGCTCATCCAGCACTTTTTCTTAATAGGTAAAGGGTTTGATGATGTGGTTTAATGCAAATTTCTGCTTCAATTCCCACCTTTGATTATCAGTGTTGTGGTACATAACATGTAGTGGGTTCTGTAAGACACAAACCATATAATCAAGCCCCTGCATACTGTGAGCTTTTTTGCCTCCGAGATCACCCAGAATAAAGAAAAAAAAGTAGACAAGTATGCCTTAAATAATAATAATGATACATAGACTAGTGTGCTGTGTTCAAAGTCTAAATACAGATGGTGAATTTGTTCTTTATTTTAATGGCTTATTTACATAATTTTTGCTTTTTATATTTCTTTAATCCATCAGTGCCATACTTTATACAGGGATTGAGTCACTTCACTATTTCAAACTGCATAGTATTACCTCTCTATTGCAGAAAATAAGATTGGATGAACCACTTTAAGCCAAAAGCACAAGCAGTACTATGTAATCTACTAAAGTGACATTTAACAAAGGTCATTCAGTAAGCAACATTTCGTTTTATTTTTTTATTTTCCCATTGAGGCTTTAGGTTAGTATTTCATTGTGTGATAAAAAAAAGGTGAATAACCAACTGGCATTTTCTTGACCTTATGATTGTCGATAGCAGTCCATATGCCTACGGAACCTGAAACAGAGGGTGCACTCCAGTCTGGCTCCAAATTAGTTGTGCATGATACAAAAGCATTCACATTTCAATGTCAAGAATAAAACTTACTTTTTTCCTTGTAATTTAATTATTTTTTTAAGCAATACTAAACAAATTGTTCTCCAAGCAGCAAAATATACATAGGTTACTATGATTGACAGGTTAGAACCTAAATAAAGTCTATTAAAATTCTATTTTACTTGATGTTAAAGCTTAAGTGATAGAAGAGATTACTGCAGGCCAAGCATGACAAAACACATTTTTTTGGCAAGCTTAGTGTATACACATCATAAGTATATAACCATATATCTTTCCTACAAAAGGTTTGATGGAAAAATAAGAACAAAAACACATGTAAAATAAAGATTATCATCATAACCTAACCATCGCAATTTCCTTGAACAAGCAGCCCCAACTAATTCTTATTCTCTGATTTCTTCACTAAAGAAACACTAAACCTTAAAAAGAAAAACTATTGTAAACCAGAAATTCATTGTCACAAATGTCATGCTTTCAGTGACATACATAAAAACATTAAGTATGACGGTAAATAAGAGCCACTTGGACATTCTGTGTACCCAAGTTTTGTTGAGAAAGGTTGCCCTAGACAAAAAAAAAAAGAAAGAATGATTTTGTGCTTCTGTGTCAGCAGCAGCCTCTTCTACAAACCAGAAGGGTCTAAAGGGCCATCTAAAAACAACTAGGAAAAAAGGGGACAAAATAGGGATTATAGGTATCGAAGGAGGGACAGAGGGGATCACAGGGATCAAAGGGAATATAAGGAAAATTGCAGTTATCAGCATAATCCAATATACCAAACACAATCACCCTGAAAAACAGCACCAAGAACCTCATAGAAATAAAGGTCAGAGTCCATATAGATTGCATGTACGACATCATGACCATCAGCAACAATCTCAAAACCTACCTATGAAAGAAATAAAGAATAGATATGAGATGTTTAGGTTCTATGATCCACATGAACAGCAACCTTTCTTAGGGGATTGAAGGTGTAGAGAGTCACCAAAGGAGAAGGAACCTTCACAAAACGTTCATAATCTTTTGTGTAATAAAGGTGAGAAACGTTAACATAGAAAGTGATGGCAGATAAGTGCCACATGGCCCATCTAGTCTGCCCATTTGTTTATTGAAAACTATACTGACCCTAGACCCTATTTACCCTCAATTTGGTTTACAATTTAGGATACCCTTATATTTATCTACAGCATGTTTAAATTGTTCTACTGTATTGGCCTCAACCACCTCAGATGGGAGAATATTCCACTTATCTATCACCCTTCAGTGAAGTAATTTTTCCGCACATTTCCTTTGAATCTACCACCCTCCAGTTTATATTCATGCCCTCGTGTTCTATTACACTAAAGCATGATTGTTCTACTGTATTGACCTCAACCACCTCAGATGGGAGAATATTCCACTTATCTATCACCCTTTCAGTGAAGTAATTTTTCCACACATTTCCTTTGAATCTACCACCCTCCAGTTTATATTCATGCCCTGCCCTCGTATTACACCTTTTCTTTTGAAAAATGGTACCCTCCTCTAGCTGGTCACAACCCTCATTGTATTTGAAAGCTGCTATCATGTCCCCCCTCTCCCTTCTCTGCTCCAAGCTATACATGTTTAATTCCTCTAGCCTTTCTTGGTATGCTTGTGGCCACCACGCTGATTAGTGTGTTGAATGACACTTTCACTTGCTCCAGAAAGGACGTGTACTCCCTCTCTCCTGCTATAAAGTTGCCAGCCATATATCATCATAGGTTGTGAGTCAATCCTTCTATGGTATTATTGTTCCATCTACCAAGATAGAGTTACTACTGGTACCGTCCTACAGTATATTTGCAACTGCACATTGGATCTTTCATTCCATCTGATGCGATACCTACAGTTCGGGCCTCCCATATAACATCTAGGGAGGTTTTCTGCAGGCTGTGCCTCTATGGTCACTGTCTTTATTCATAAAGCCTTTAGTTATCTGTGGTTTACATATATTTTTGCTTCTGAGTCATGCTGCTATCAGTTTGTACAATTTACATGTGTATGCGATCCTATTGTTTAATGCCATAAATTATACACGCTATAAGTGTGTATCAACAAATAAAATTTTTCTGAACCACTTGTTTTCTGATACATCTGCACACCCAGGTTACTCTATTTATTTCTATATTTATTTCTATTTTAATTTTCTGTTCTATTTAAGCATACATGTCTCCCACCTACATTATAACCCACCCTACATCTGCTTAGCTTTTAGAATTTTATTGTGGAGTCTACTCGCAGGGCTTTGAGTAGGGGGATATCTACTTCTTACCAGGATATTCTTTTGTAAAGATTTGTCAGTTGTTAATGATATTCTTTCTGTGCCTGACCCCGCTCTATCCTCCCCACTCTGGGCCCTTTAGCGACCGCTCCGAGGAAACACAAAGCGCAACCAATCAACTCCAGTTACATCTTGCCAGTAAATGTTTTTTACCTGCCTGGTTGAAGAACCCACACGGACACACGTTCAATACACTAGGGACCGACCAGTATCTACCCTTTGTATACTGCAGAGTCTGGATCAATATTTATCTTTTCTACTAGCCTCTTCAGAGCGATTTTTTACACACCAATATATTTGCGTGTCTTTTGATATATATTTGAATATTCATATACTTTTTGGTGGACTCTACAGGTGTGTGACCGCAACATAGGTTGCTGCCACCTGAGTGATTTTTTTCTACTTGATCGTATTATATTGCACCCATAAAAAATATACAACACAGTCTACTAGCTTTCAACCCCCAGTTATAGTACACTAGACAGAATACTTTTTTATGAATGTACTGGTACTTTTTACATAGTCTGTTGACATTATTGACATGACAGGAAAATCTACATCAGCTTAAAGTATTGCTGTAGAGCTCTCTCTACAGATAAACGTCATTCACCTTGCATAGTCAATGGGCGTTTTCCCAGCAGAATCAGGTGTACCTGGGTCGGCACCATATACGGCAAGAAGCTCAGCCTGTAAGATCTGCCCTGCTTTGGCTGCCACATGCAGTGGTGTACTTCCCTTCTCCTTTACCATATTACCACAGCTAAGCAACACTAAATACAAAATGGAGGATGCTATGAGAAAAACAAACACAGCTATTTCACAGCAAAACATCAAAAAGTTACAATCACAATCCCAGTCAAAAAATTCAATAAGATTTGTTTGACATGATCTTCCCCCAGTGAATCCATGCTGCTTGGGATCCTGTAAGTTACTGGATTTAAGATACTGTACAATTTGTTCCTTTAACAGTGTTTCCATCAATTTCCCTACTACTGATGTTAGACTCACTGGTCGGTAGTTTGACGCTTCTTCCCTACTTCCACTTTTATGCAGAAGCCGCTATGGATACTGGACCGTATTCACAGATACATTTTTGCGTGGGGTTGCGTGTGTATTTTTTGGGACAGATTATCTGCGCATGCGTAGTAACTTTTTCCACACAAGTAAGTGTAGTATTTACGCTCACAGGTTCTTGAGGCACGGACTTGTGAATCGCACTTGGGGACATATGTACGGAGGGGCGTGGTTATCTTCTGTACGGTCAAAGTTACGTGAGAGTGGGCAGGGGGAGGCATTTAAATGGGCTTTTGACGGTGCAGTTAGTATAATACGCACGTACATAAGTAACACATGTAAGTACACATGTAGAGATAAGGGTGCCCTATGGAGGCGTAAGTCAAGGAAAACTCGTCCGTGTGCGAGGGGAATGTCATTTGTGTTGCATTGCTACGTGCGTAAAAACGCATACTTAGGAAACACGGATCTGTGAATCCGGTCCACTGTGAGGAAGATATTCTATTAACATCTTAACTAATATCAGAAGCTATCTAATCTTATTTCAGAAGAGAGAATTTACATTGTACATACACTCTGAGATTGCTTATAATTCCGAAAGGCCATCTTTTTTGCTTTCACTGTAGTTGCTCCCTCTTTTGTAAACCACATTGGCTTTCTTTTCTTTTTCTGGGTTTTTTTCTAACCATTCTTATACAAAGGTCTGTTGCTGTTAATAATGCATTTTTTAAATTTCCCCACTGCTCCTGTACTGGGTATGTTCCCACGCTGGCCGAGGGTAGAAATATAACCCATTGACAGTAGAACTGTCATTAGTGCCAGGATGTCCCATTCAAGGGGGCATTTTTTTTATTAATAATTTTTATTTAATAATGTTTAAAGTAATTATTAATCATTTTAATATATTTAATAATGTTTAACATATTTTTTTAAATAAAATTTAATGTATGTAATGTAAAAAAATGTTTAATGTTAAGGGCCAGCCCTATATTTGTTTATGTATAGGGAGGGTACATTACCATGTTGTGTTTGGCACAGGATGGCAGGGCATGCTGGTGTTTGTATCAGCATGATCTATACATTGAAAAAATTTATTTTTATTTGAGGGGGATGGGGATTTAAATTTTTGAATGTGTAAATCTGGCCCCAAGAGATTTGCTTACTATTGCCATAGCAATAGTAAACAAATCTATCCAATCGGGTGGCAATGTGGAAAACAACCAGGGACCTTTCACATTGACACCAGTCCTGTGCCATACTCGAGAAAATCCTTTATTCCTGGGTCTGAATCCCAGGTCATTGGACCCATGATTGTTGAAAAAGGGACGTTTCACATCACCACCAATTACCTGGGTTTTTGGCATGATGTGAAAGGTCTCACAAAAAAGGTCTAATCAACCAGTTACATAGAAGGAGCACCTATAAATGCCTGTGCTTATGGACCCGAGTAGGAGGACAGAAGATATCTTAGTCTCCCTCTGCTGTTGCTTATTTGTACATACGTACACACATTTTTATTAATAGCCCATATATCCCTGTTTAACTTTTGAATTGCAATATCCTTTAATCCATAATGCTAAGAACTCCCTATCGCATCCTGATCTCAACTGTTTTGGACTGTACACTTAAGTGTCTATCTACCACTTCTAGGATGTATCCCCCCCACCACTCAATTATCCAAATTAAAAAACACATATTTGCACTTGCTAAAAAAAAAAATCTTAATCTTAACATTACACTGTATACTAGCTTTTTGGCTAACTGGAAATATGTTACACTTGACAGAAATATCCTTCAGTAACAAATACATTTCTCTATATTGACTATTGCATTGAAGAGACAATAGACATCCTCTTCAGTGAGATGTAAATGTACACAGGTGGCAGGATGACTTTCCATGCAAAACACTCAAGTTGTACCTTTTGGTCAACAGCTTAATTGGCTTACTGCATTTTACCATAACTTATTACCCAAAGTGTTTAAATTGCACCAGACATCCGCAACGGTCAAGAAACTGCCCAATATAATACCTACACGGAAACGCCTCACTTATTTTCTTAAGGCATACAGCTGGTTTGTGGCCCAGATGAAAACGATTTCATATTATCTACATAAAGATAAATGATCAAAATTGGTTTCCTTGGCTCCTCCCACAATCATTCTGATGACAGCTGCACCCAGGCAGTTAACCATCAACTCCTCTTCACAATACAGTGACTTAACACCTTTAAAAGTTCCTTCAACACTTATAAAGTTGGTGGTTTTCTATACATTTCTTATGTGTTAACTTCAGAAACTAACGTTAAACACGTATCATGCAAACTGTTATTGTCTGTTACTGCCACAAAATAAACCTCACTTATTAAATGGTACCATTCAATTATAGGAATTCTTCCAGGTCATGTACACTGTAGAACAAACTTCACCGGTAAGATCTACTTCCAAACCTTTTATTGTTCCCTTAACTCAATCCTAAACCTTTAACTTCCTTTCAGCATCTTTTACAAGGTCCATTATCATTTATGCTGTATGTAAGATTCTCCCTGCATGCATAGATTAAAATTGTTTTGTCCAAGTGTAACTTTCCTCTTATTTTCAAACTCTGAATCAGGGCCGTATTGTGGCAAAATTTCAAAGCTTACCAAATGCAGTTTCTCCAGAAAGCATTTGTAGAAGATGGTTTCTTAAAGTATTGTGAACCAACCACATGGCAGAATTATTCCGTGAAAGACAGTAAATTTCTAGATCAAAACCATAAACTACATTACCATCTAGTATACTATAGAGCATCTACGAGGTATGTCTATAAAATAACGAGACTGATTCCACCTAGTAAACAGTCAGAACCGGTTATAACTGCATACGTAATGACCTTGAACATGGCAGAATGGGTTCCAGAAGGGACAACAGGTAACCAGCATCGTTACAAGGAAGTTTGAAAAAGCTGAGTCAGAAAGAAACGGCCGCAACTGTGGAAAAATGCTTTCATTCCAGCAGAACAATGCGCCTGCTCACAAAGCACTTTCTGTGACCAATAGTCACATTACAATGCATAGCCCAATTTAGCACCTTGTGACTTATCTTTTCCCAAAAGTTAAATCAGTGCTTAAAGGGACATATTGAGTCAGTTGAAGAAAACGGCAGATATGTTGAAACAACTGACAGAAATTGATTTGCTCCATGCCTTCTACCAGTGGAAAACAAGACTACAGCAATGTATTAGTGCAAATGGGGAGTATATTGAAGGGGACAAGCATTACATTTGTAATACCAATAAATAAAAGTGAGTTATTTAATCAGTCTCGTTATTTAATAGACATACCTTGTATACTAGATTAACCTTATTACATACAATAAATTATTTTTTGCATGTTGACAGTGCAGTCACTAAAAAGTGCATTTCAGATAACTTAAGATTCACCAAAGTCAACTTTTCTATTAAACGTACAAGAGCATTTATCCCTTAACAGTTTTAATTTTCTATGTTAAATATGAATGCATATAATTAAAATATAAAGTGAAACAAAAGGTTTTTTTCTGGTGTTTATTGCAGAAAAGTAAACAAACAGATTAACGGTAAGACTTCTGGTAGCGAGCACGAGCTCCAGGTCCACCAAACTTCTTGGACTCGCAACGACGAGGATCTGCAACCAAGAGGGTCCTGTCATACTGAATTAGAATGTCTTTAATTTCCTTCTTGGAGGCCTCATCAACAACTGCAATAAAAAAATAAGCATATTTTCAGTAAAACAGACATCTAGTCGAATTGCCTCAAAGTATTTTTTTTTATTAAACTTGCATAAATACAGCCACAAGTCCAACACATCTATAAATTGAAGACTAGATTAAAAAATAATAATTCTGTACAGTTAACAAAGACTGTCTAAAGTTTCAGACACTTACACTTTTGATAGTAGGCCACAAGAGACTTGGAAATAGCCTGACGGATGGCTGTGAGGGAAAAAAACAAAGTGGAAAAAACAAAAATTAACATCACACATTATAATAAAGTCTAGGGAATTCCCAGAGTATGAAACGTTAACCTGCAGGAGAGTTTTACATAGTTACTAAAGCTACATCAGGGACAAATATTTTAGTTCACCACTTTAAAATGGTTGTGGGGTAGCACGGTACAAAAAAAAAACAACTAATTGAATAAAAAAAAAAATCTATGACAACCGATTCCAAAACACCGCTAACTAGTCAGTCATCAAGTATTACAAAATGGTTATTAATTATCTTAAATCTGTTTTCTGTCTGGCTTTTATAAACTATATATGAAATGTGGTTGTTGTACATAACTGTACTTACCATAGACCTGTGCAACATGTCCACCACCCTTCACACGGACTCTGATGTCAACACCAGCAAATCGTTCCTTGCCCAAGAGCAGAACAGGCTCAAGCAGCTAAAAGTGATTAATAGCAGTTTTTAGTAACCACAAATATATTTCAGGACAAACAGGTGTTTTCAAAGTGCTTTACAACATTATAATTTTATAGATATAGCTTTAGTTCATATGACAATCGTTTGGAAGGACATTTAAACAATGTAGCATGCACAAATTACAGCATGTACCTCCAAGGTACAATGCCATTAACACTAAAAGGAAGTAGTTTACAGAGGGACCATACGACAGGCAATGAATCACTGTATTTAAACAAGTACACTGAGATGGATGCAATCAATTTTATTAGCCAGATTACAGATTCTTTGAAATTGGTTTTAAGTATTTACTTTTAATAAACAACTTCTAAATTCAGAATTTAGGGCTAGATTTACAAAGTTGAGGGATTGGAAAAGTGGAGATGTTGCCCATAGCAGCCAATCAGATTCTAGCTCTCACTTTCCTATTACATACTAGAGAGTGCAAGCAAGAATCTGATTGGTTGCTATGTGCAACATCCCCACTTTCCCAATATTGCAGTTTAGTAAATACAGCCCCTATTGTAACTGTTATACTGCAATTTCTGCTTAAATACATCAAATACCAGCAGCAAGCATTATTTATCAGTAAAAGAAATTGGCAGCTTTTGTTGCATTTCAAACATTTAGAAAATATGTCTTGACCAGAAACTATATATGCCTATAGCATTTTAGAGGTAATATCTGACAAGTTTTACAAGCACTAAAAGAGATTTCATGCAGATGGAGTAAAACTATTTTTTTTACTTTTTGACCATTTGTAAAAGCTATTGCACCCTCTATCATTCAACTAGACTTGACAGCAAGGACAAAGCAATTACATTTGCTTTACTTTCATCTTACCAATCTTGTTTGTGTTCTATTTAACCTCACCACACCGTGTTACTAATTTGTTACATATACATCCAAAAGCAGGCATTGACACTTGCATTAAACACTTTTTTACTGGTACCATCTAAATAATTCTATTCCTCAATGAATGAGTGCATGGCTGTTTAATAGGACAGCATATAAAGCATACAACTGCTCATTACAACTGTCATTTTTCACTTAAAATCAAACCACAAAAAAAAGTTAACACATCTTACTTTGTACTGAAGAGTCACAGGTTCAATCATTTCCAGAGGTCTTCCATTAACCTTAATGAGCCCATTGCCCCTCTTACAATGGGCAACAGCAGTTGCTGTTTTCTAAAAAGAAGAACCACAATATTAAGGCAAGTGATCATAAAAACAATGCAATATTTAAAGAAGTTAATTGCATTTTTTCAATTACAAAAATATACTCAATACTAGAGAAAACTAAGTTACTGCTCCAGATATCTGCACCAGAACTGGAGAACAATTTTCAACCACTGCAGCAATCATAAATACACATAGGATTAAGAATAAGGACAATTTTGGCATGGGTTTTCATTATGAAGACCAAACGCAATATAACTCATTTAAAATTCATATATTACTTTATCAGTGAAAGTTAACAGCACAGTGGGCAGTGTAGTAACGGTACCATATATAATGTGAAGCAGCTGTACTAAAAACCATAAAAAACGCAAGCACTACTTAAATCGTACGACCACTGTCAAACAATTGACTAATACATATCCGTGTTGATAGCAAGTTGATTAAGCATCGAAAGACCGTACTGACATTTTTAGCTGCATTGGAGACGTGTGACGGATATGCTTTTAGTACTACTTCCATGGATGGGGAGGGCGTCAATACACAAGGGCAGGCCGCACATAAGTGAAGATGTGCAGCCTTCCTAACACGTGAATGGCGCGCCCGGTGCCGGCGTTATACAGGAAAGCCATCCAGGAGCAGCACAGGGCTCACGTTAAAACCGGCTAATACTATGTCACAGGAGACAGCATCTACATGTGGAGCTCATGCTACAGTGCAGAGCCCGGACACGCGGGCACAAGACACGCCGGCACCCGCCACTAACCTTGCGTCCAAAAACCTGAACGGACTGCAGAGGTCCCTTCGCGGGCATATTTCTGTGGAAAGAGAAACATTACAAGGTGTTACCGAACACCGATAACGACAAGAAGATGATATTCCAACGCTTGGGCCTAAGAGCCTCCAAACCTCACCTTTCCGTCATGAGGATAGCTGCGAGAAAAGGAAGTACGGGTTCTCCACGATCACTCATCAGGGGCTAACGTGCCGTGCGTGCGCTGACGTTTTATCTACGTCAACAAAGAGCTGATGGCAGAAACAGATTTCGGCCATCTTTGTTGTGGGAAAGGGTTTAGCTTTGTATGTTAAAATAATATTTTATTTTACTGGTAAACTATCTTTTATTAGAAAATATATTTATAGAAAGTTTAATAATAACCTTAATCCACTTATTTATCTGCCTCAGTAGTTGCTTGGTACACTTATTTTTCTTATGTTACCATCAGTTTTATATGGCTTTTCTTCTGCAATTTAGAAATTATTTCTTAAAAACGAAAAGTTTTGTTTTTATTTAGATTTAAAAGCAATATTAAGAACTCTCAAATTTCTTTAGCTTATTTTAACTATTGCAGTCACATGGAATGGAATGACAGCAGCAGAGCATTTTTTTTGAGGAGTTACCCCAGTGCTCGAAGTGGAAATTTAGAAGTGGCGGTATGGACATTTAGCGCTTGATTAAATTAAGCGCAAAGTGAATTTTTTCCCGAATTTTTTTGCTAATTTGCATATATTTTTTCACGCAAATTTTTTGGTCCCGATTCAATTCCGTTTTTTTCCGTGTCTTTTTTTTGGTCTATCGCATGTATTTTTAGTCCCTATTTAAATGCATTGCAAGTGTGAATTTCTGCAATTCAATTGCGTTACACGCGTTAAAATTTGCGTGTTATTTTACATCATTGTTTGCGCACCTCATCAAGGTGCGTATTATGACATGTGAGGGTGAAATTCATGAAAACTTTCAAGTGTACAGCTTCTCTATGCTCCTGATAACCTCCCAGCACAGTGGCAACAGAAATTTGATAATCCACATAAATCTATGCAGCCTGCAACTCAAACAAATAGCTGTAGGTTAAAAAATAACTAAAAAGTAGAAGAGAACATTGAAAAGTGAAAAATGACGCTGGCAGAAGTTTTAAAAAAAACAACAATCAGAAAAAGTTTTTTTATATTATTCTCTTCTACAATAATACGCAATTACTGAGTTGCTGCAGTCTAATTTTTGACATTCAAGTGCAGAAGGGCCTAAATATATTATTACAGACATATGACTGCAGGGCTGCTTATGAAAAGTTATTGTGCTGACATTTGTTATTGCAGAAATACATGCACATATTTTATAACAGGAGGGAAGCTCAAACAGGAACGCTAACAAATACGCTCATGGTTCAATTAACGCGCGTTGGAGGCGAGGGGAGACTTCTAATTGAATCGCGCTAATTTTTTCATGCGAACGGTGCGTATTTTATACATGTGTATTTTAAAAAAAAATATGCGCTCAATTGAATTAGGCCCTTAGAAGTGGCGGTATGAAAATATAGCAATAATAGAAGTGAATGGAGATTTATAGCTTTTCTATTAAATCAGTAGAAGTAACAGTGTGGCCCCAGTATACCCCCTAACTTCAACCCCTGAGTTACCCAATATGGAATTAGCTTATACAACACTTTGCAGAATAGATAGATAGAAAGATAGATATAATATATATTTACAAAACTTCAGCACTCAGCTCTATGGTTCCTTCAAATCTCGCTGTGATGCCCGCAGGAGAATAGCAACCATAATCTTGTAAACAAAACATTACTCACAGGCTGCACATACTGAAAAATCATATATTTATTTACATTTCAGAGAGAGCAACTCTTTCATCAAGGATACATGATATACAGGGGGAGTGCCCTGTTCTCCTATATATGCATATCTTCCAACTGCATACCTCCTAACATTTGAGAATTGTAAAGAGGGACAAATTTTTGCGGCCTGGTAGAGGGGGTGTGTCTTGTACCGCCCAGTGGGCGTGTCTGGGGAAAATTGTGTGTGTTTTGCATGCACAGATAGCGGGTCTAATGCATGGCTCTTTTCATAATTTAGCCATCAATATGTCTGCCCCTTATTTTTTTTCCAGCCTCCATATCTGCCCCATTATTATTTTTCCAGCATCCATAACTGCCCATTATTATTATGTCCAGCCTCCATGTCTGCTCCTTATTATGGCCAGCCTCCATATCTGCCCCCAAATGCCAGTGCCAGCCTCCATGTCTGCCCCCTCGATCTGTCCTCTTATTGCCAGCCTCTATCTGCCCCCTTAAAACCAGCCTCCATCTGCCCCCCTATTGCCAGACTCCATCTGCTCCCTTATTGCCAGACTCCATCTGCCCCTTAGTGCCAGCCTCCATCTGCGCCCCTAATGCCAGCCTCCATCTTTGCCCCTAATGCCAGCCTCCATCTGCCCCCTTAATACCAGCCTCCATCTACCTCCTTAATGCCAGCCTCCATCTGCCCCCTTAATGCCAGCCTCCATCTGCCCCCTTAATGCCAGCCTCCATCTGTCCCTTTGATGCCAGCCTCCATCTGCCTCCTTAATGCCAGCCTATATCTTCCCCCTTAATGCGAGCCTCCATCTGCTCCCTTGGTGCCAGCCTCCATTTACCCCCTTGATGCCAGCCTCCATCCACCCCCTTAATGCCAGTCTCCATCTGCCCTCTTAATGCCAGCCTCCATCTGCCCCATTGATGCCAGCCTCCATCTGCCCCTTTGATGCCAGCTTCCATCTGTCCCCTTAATGCCAGCCTCCATATACACCAGACCTTTTTTTTAAACTTACTTTTGATGTCTTCTACTTTCCTCCGCGGCGCTCACTGTCTGTCTCTCCCTCGCTCTGCTGCGGTCATGTGACCGCTGGAATTACAGGGCTCCTACAGGAGCCCTGTAGGACCAAATCCATTTTCTTGAATGGCAGGGACCCTTTAGGTTAGGGTTACTGCCATTCAGTAACAAATTTGGTCCTACAGGGCACGGAAGCCCGGCCGCATATACAGCGGCACAGACTTTAAAAAGAAAAACAAAACAACTTTGTCCCGAGAGTGTAATCTCTCGGGACAAGTTTTGGGGCGGGTGGGACAGCGGGACAGTCAGGACACTTGGGAGGTCTGCAACTGTACTTATTTAGCAGGCACAGTATCATTTTTTTTATGGTCTGTACCGGCTAAAAAGACTCTTGTACCGGATTCTGGCCCAGTAGTTCCCTCACCATGGACAGAAGCACCAGGTTAGTTGTAATTATGATACAATATTATCCTATACTGCTTTGTTAGGTGAGTTCCGGCAGCTCTTTCCAATTACATTCATATTAAATAGCTGATGCTGATATTGGACAGGGATGGATTGTTGATAGTTAACAATAACTGAGATTCTCCCACTCTGCCTCAATCCTTCACTCAGCAGCTGAAGTTAGAAACAGGCAAGTGGAAACTACTAAACCTGCAATTGGTTCCATTTTGGCATCTTCTAAATCTACATATCACATATAAATGTGTAATAAAAAGATATCTAAGCCATGCATATGACATAAGGAAAGTTAGAAACACTCAGGCCAGAATTTTGGCATCCTAAAATAAATTTTCTCTCTCCAGTTGCCTATCTGCTCCTCCCTTTCACAATCTCCCCATAGAAATACCGGCACCTCTCTCCCGTTCCGCAGCTGGTACAGCCAAGGAAATCATTATCTCAATACCTATACCTCTTAGAGAGATCTTAGAGACATTGGGCTGGATCCAGACTTAAGTAAGTGCTTGAAATTAGTTACTCCTGGGCTAAACCATGTTGATTTCAGGGGAGTCAAGTTAACTGTATTCTTTGCATGCAGGGATATATCTTTGAATTGCTTACTGCACACAGATACTGACCAGCTTCACTATTACACTGTTATTTAGACTTGGGATAGGAAACGTCACCTCTCAACTCTAATACTGTTTGCAACAGATGAAATATGACTCTCCTGCAATCAACATGGTTTAGCCCAGGAGTAACTCATTTTAAGCACTTACTTAAGTCTGGATCCAACCCGATCCTGCAATGGATTGATATGCACAAGTAAACGTGACATCTGGCTAGGAAGTTAATAACGGCACGTTGTTTACGGGCACAAAGTATCAATTTCATTTACAGTAAAATATGAAAATATATTAATAATTAAATCTATTTTTATTGTATACAAAACAGAGCCACACAATACACTAGCAGTGATTCCAGATTTATTAAATATATTTTCCTGAACAACAATCAAGCTCAGAGGTACTAAATTCACTCACTGAATGAGTGCCCGAAACACTTGGGACCAGATCCAGACTTCTACACGCTTTCCATGTACGTTCAGATCTGGATCAAAGACTACTGAAGTCGCCCATAGATCCTAATCTCTCAGGACTACTGTGCACATATTTCTCACAAATGTTAGGAATTTGCCTCTATAGCTAAGACCCTCTTTGAATATCATAGTCATATACCGATGTTTTCTTCTTCTTCTTTATAGCAAGGCAAATGACCAAGAGTGGCACGGTTGAAGTAACATCATCCCTCACATGGTCATAACCTTTTGGAAACAAAAACTTTACAGTTTTACCAGTAATTTCTGGTACATGCAGTTGGATACACAACAAGCAATCCTTTATTTCACAAATGTTCTGAACATCCTTCTTTCACTACATATCCCCCAAGATATTTTTTTTTTAATCAAAATCTTGTTACATTGGGTCTGATATCAGTCAGGAATTCCAAATAATAAAAATTTTTTGACCCAATTGTTTCAGTAACAGAAATGTTTACAAAAGTCGATTATTGGCCTGTTCTCCCATTAACTGCATGAATCATTCTAAAGTGATACATTTAATGACTGCTATGGGGCATAATATTCTCTGCGGTATGATATTACTCTTTTACTTAAATTTCACTTGCTACTGGTATAGCATATAAGTCAAAACTAAGTTTCTCAAACACTTTATTGCCTCCATAATGTACCACACAATCTAACTTCTAAAGTTTGTTTAATGTTTTTTTCTATTGCAGACTATTTACTAATATATGTGGATTGATTTGTACCCAGTACTTCAATTTATCAGGACATTCCTTGTCTTATAGCCATGTACTTTTAGTTACTTATCTATTAAAGAACTACTACAACATTCCACCAGTTAAACAAAGTACTTAATTAAAAGAATTACTAGAAGATGGTTAGGTCATTTACTTATTTGTGTACATGTTTTGTGTTTGACAGTTTGTGGGGGTTTTGTTCTATTAAAATGTGTAATATGCACTATATCATATCAAACATTTTTAGAATTAGATCTAGTGTTTGAGAATAAAAGGAATATATGTGGAAAGTTATACCTACAGCAAAAAATATGTTAAGTTTCAGGGGAAGTCAATTTAATATTATTACTTGCATGCAGGGATAATACTTTATTGTACATAGATACTGACCAGCTTTACTTTTAAAATGTTACTTATACCCCTTTCACATCACCAAATGTGAAAAACCCGGGTCTAAAAACCCGGGTTTTTCCTGGAGAAGAAATACCGGGTCAATCCATGTGACCAAATAACATTTGGTCACCATGGAAACGGGATTTCACAGGCTGCCCAAGGGTATAAATATACCCCAATGACAGCAGAGCTGTCATTAGCAGTAGTCCATATGTTTTTTTATTTTTTAAAGACCTCCCCCACGGATTAAAAGCTTGGAAGATGGGATCCAATTCAAGATGGTAAGTACTTCTTATTTATCATTTTTATGCTATTTTTTTTATTCATTTATTGTTTTGTATAATTAGCGGTAATTTTTTTTTTATTATTTGGGGTACTAAATAATCATTGTTTATTTATAGGGGGGCATTAAATGTAATTTTTTTTTATTAATAGTAGGGGCCGGCCCTATATTTTATTTAGTAGCTAGGAGGGGTATTAATTTGTGTTTTGTTGTAATGGATGACAGGGCATGCTAGCACTTGTGGTTCTCCATGCGCTATCATGCCCTGCCATCCTTGGGCATGCTGATAATTGTAGCACTACAAGCATCAGCATGCCCAATACTTGTGAATTTTTTGTATTTTTTGTTTTGTTTATTGTTGTCATAGCAACAGTAGACAAATCTGCACCAATCGGGAGGCAATGTGAAAGACCCGGGTTGAAAACAACCCTGGACCTTTCACATCTCCACCCTTCCCGGGTCTAAATCCTGGGTCTTTCAACCCCGGTCAACCAGAAGTACCCCTTTCACATCACCACCAAATACCTGGGATTTTGCAGAGACCCGGGTTTTTTTGTGAAAATCCCGGTATTTGGTGGTGATGTGAAAGGGGTATTATGACTTGGGCTAGGAAATATCACCTTTCAACTCTTATACTGTTGTAACAGATGACATTTAATGGTTGAATGGTTACCATTAAATGGTTTACAAAGTTGTAAATTTACACTTGTTTTTCTCTTATTTTTTAAACTCTGAATCTAAACCTAAATAAGTCATTGTGTGATATTGCACAACCTGTTTCCTCCCAATTAAAATACCTGCCTATCTTGTTTTGTTAGATCAGTGTATCTAATATTAGTCTGTATCCAACACTGCACTTTCATCAGAGGGTGTGTATCATGTTGTGGGTTTAAATTGCAGATAATTTTTTTTTTTGTTTTACTAAAAACTAAATGTTAATCCAAAGTTAAAAAATAGAGAACCTCAGCATGCTGAGAGGCACAAGTAAATACTCAGTTAGTAAATCAGAATGGATTTATTCCAAAAATTCTATTTAAAAATTACACTATATTTTCTCTACTTCTAATTCAAGTGCAGACATGAACTGTATCACACAAATTTTACCTCGAAGTATGAAGGGGATGGTTTAGTGGCAAACATCTAATGTCTACAGAACTGTATGTGACACACTAAGCTCCTGTCTTATGTCCATTGTTATATAGTGACAGAGAACACAATGACACTGATACTATTAAGATGTGTGATGATGGCACTTTGCTGCTTGGCGCATGCGCAAATCGTGTCACCGCCTGTGTTTACGGAAGCGGCTGTTACGTGTCAGTGCGGAGAGTGAGGTATTGTGGGAGTTCGGCTGATGGCCGATCGGAGGAACTGACAGCTCTGTACTCAGTCGGGGACATGTTATAGGCAGCGATTAGAGTGGGTTAAGAGAAAGAGTTGCAGGCTGCACTGCAACCAGCGCTCAGCTCTTATTCCCGTTCTTCTGTTGTGGCACGAGATCGTGTACTGGAAACATGTCCTCCACCAGCAGCCCCGAGGCCATAAAGAAGCTCCTGGAGAACATGCAGAGTGACCTGAGGGGCCTTTCCATGGAGTGTAAGAAGAAATTCCCTCCGGTGAAAGAGGTAATAACTCCCTCAGTGTGCCCTGATACCGTCTCCATGTCCATTCCACCCCTTCTGTATCAGCCTGTGTCCGCTAAGGAATTTGATACCCACACACTTGCTGGCATCCCCAGCTCTTAGATACCCTGCTGGCATCCCCAGCTCTTAGGTGCCCTCCTGGCATTTCCAGTTCTTAGGTGCCCCGCTGGCATCCCCAGCCCTTAGGTGCCCCGCTGGCATCCCCAGCCCTTAGGTGCCCCGCTGGCATCCCCAGCCCTTAGGAGCCCCGCTGGCATCCCCAGCCCTTAGGTGCCCCGCTGGCATCCCCAGCCCTTAGGTGCCCCGCTGGCATCCCCAGCCCTTAGGTGCCCCGCTGGCATCCCCAGCCCTTAGGTGCCCCGCTGGCATCCCCAGCCCTTAGGTGCCCCGCTGGCATCCCCCCCGCTGGCATCCCCAGCTCTTAGGTGGCCCGCTGGCATCCCCAGCTCTTAGGTGGCCCGCTGGCATCCCCAGCTCTTAGGTGGCCCGCTGGCATCCCCAGCTCTTAGGTGGCCCGGCTGGCATCTCCAGCTCTTAGGTGCCCGGCTGGCATCTCCAGCTCTTAGGTGCCTGGCTGGCACCCGAAGTTCTTAGGTGCCGTGCTGGCTTCCCTATTTGTTAGTGCCTCTCTACTAGTCCCATCCATCCCCTCTCCTCATCCATCCAGAGCGCTCACAAGTTTCTCATGAGGAAATTGCAAGTATTTTAGCATTTTACCCCATTTTCTAAGTACTCGATTTTAAAGACCAAGTTTAATCTGTCATTTATATCCACATCCATCAATGTTTTTTAACAAATACAAAGACTTTTATAAATAGATGGCTCAAATCAATAGCAAACACACAGAAAACAATAAAGCATGTGGCATCAGTTCTAATACATATTTTTCCATATTAACAAATATAGGGCCTACGGACTTAAAAAGAAGCTTGAAATTAAGAGAGGAAAATAACTTCTGGGCTAAACCTGTTGCAAAAAGTATTAGAGTTGCGAGATGGCATTTTCCAGCCCAAGTCTAAATAACAGTGTGATAGTAAAGCTGGTCACTATTTGTGTGCAGTAAACAATTCAAAGATAAATCCCTGCATGCAAAGAATATTAACTTGACTTCCCCTGAAATCAACATGGTTTGGCCAGGTGCAATTTTTCTCTCTTCATTTCAGTTCCTTTTAAAGTCTAATCCGGCCAGTTAGCATACATTTTAAAACCTTCAGTAGGGTTGTTTATTTTTTATTGGACATTTGCTCCATTGTATACTGCACAGAGAACTCAAAGAAGGTAAAGCAATGAGGAATGGGACTTATTAAACACTACGCTAATCATACACTAAGCTTTTTAATGCAATGTTTGTGCTTGTAATATTTACACTACTCCTAATTCTGTGCAGATAACAAAAAAATGAGAAACATTCACTGTATAAAACACTTACCGCTTTATCAAGAATGCATGCAAGTGATATTGCAATTTAAGTGACCAAAAATAAAAGAATGAGCGCTTGATAAAGTTGTAACAAAACAAAATAAAGTCCCATGTAACAAAAGTACAACTATAGTATCTTTAAGGGTTCATATTATTAACAAAGTTATAAAAGACGTTTGTTAATATTTTGTTTAAATACTAGATTCTACTTTCATTTTTTAACGCAATATTTATTTATGAGGTCAATAACACCAGGTTATCTTGTCCCTTCCAATCTTTTTTCACTTTCTTTGAGCATTGCCTCTTTGCTCAAATATCACAGGAACTCTCAGATTTTGCCAACTCAGAGCCTCAAAGAAGATAAAAAGGTACCAGATGTGGTTCCCACATCAACGTCCTGGCCTTCTCTGTGACTCACTTTCAACACTGCTCACACTTTCCATCTTGCTTCTGATGTTAGAACTTAGAAATTAAATCTACCAATCCCTGTTGCGCTTGCTGCACAGCTCCTTGTCACACGCCCAAAATGAAAAACTTTCCCATGTGTATAAATGAATGGTTTATTAAGCCACTATATACTTACATGGCTGTGTGTGTGTGTGTGTGTGTTCTTTGTTTTACTGTCATTACAAAGTTTGTAAAGTCCTTTGTACTAATTTCCAATTGGATATAAGGAAAGGCAGCAGGTTCCTATATTTAGAAGTTTTAATGAGAAATGAAAACTACATATTACATCTTTCTGTCTTTCTGTATTTACAGTACAATGATAATATCATTATATTCCAGATTCAAATGCATTTTTTTTGCTTAATTTTTGTTATTTTTAATTAACCATTGCTTTGTATGTAATGAGTTAGTCTCAACGGGTCCGAGCTGATCTCGACTTCGGAATGCAGTCGAGAATGCTAATCTATGCTAGACAATTGGAACACATTTATACATACTCAGACTTAAGAGAATTGACACTTCATATAGAGGAACAATGGGGAAGATCCAGACCCCCCCCCACACTTTACGTGCGTGCGGGGGTCCGTAGGTACGCTCCTGTACTGGGGAGTGCACACCCCCTGCACTCCCCGCTGTTGGTAGGAAATTACTACCTTAACTTTTACGACTAGGTTTGCGGAAGTCCCCTGTCGGCCGGAGTTCAGGATCCGGCTCAATGGCCCGGATTCACACCACCGGTCGTATTGCATATACGTCCGGTGTTTACCGATATTTGATACTGGGCATGCATAGTAACTTTTTAACGTAATCTACCTATCTTTTCATTACGTAGATTGCGTACACGCGGTCCTTAAATACAGCATGTATGCAATGTATGTAACGCAACTCTAAGTAGATAGTGGAAAATAGTTAGTACGCATGCGCAGTAGCTGTAATCGGAAAAATACGCGTGCGTAAGTAAAAATTTTGGGGTTGTGAATCCGGTCCCAAGTGTCATATATGCAAACTGCACTGAATCCTATTAGGCAAGTACCGTTCACCGGAGTTCTTCCAATGGTCACTCAGGTAAAGTTGGTAACTAACTTATTCCATCCACTCACAATACGCTTTATGTCGGCTTATAAAATCAATGATGTAATTGGACTCCTAGTTATTACCATCGGCTATCTGTTATTCCAGTATCCCTATTGGAGGTTCCGATCCGTATCTACTCACAGTACACCTCTTACAGGTTTATACCATCACTTTGTTGCCAAATTGTTCTTCACATTATAGAACATATCCATTCATCATTAGTGGATTACTGATGATGATATTCTCAGTTACCAACTTTACCTCTGTGACCATGGGAAGAATTCCTGTGAAAGGTACTTACCTAATAGGATTCAGTGCAGTTTGCATATATGACAGTGACTGAATTTTGAGTATGCTATTCCACGATTCATCACAATTCATTAGATAATCCCAATTATGAATGCATTGAGCAGACTTGAACACACACACACACACACACACACACACACACACACACACACACACACCTGAGGAAAACATGGTGGAAACTAAGGGGCTGATACAGACCTGAACCCAAAATCACACTTATCTTGCATTCCATAATTACGGATGCAATTCATGGAAAGCTACAACTGCAGCTGTGGATCCCTATGCAATTACTTCAGGTTGTGTAAGTATGCAGTACAGCCAGGCACAACAATGCAGCTGTGTTCTTAGGTGTGTTGAAAAGATATCAACCGCACACCTTAGTAGTTATATCTAAATGACACTAGTTTGAAAGGCCAAATTTATATGTTTGGGTTTTTCCCATGTACTATTATTAAATAAAATGCCTGGTGTTGACCCTCACCCAAAACCATACTTACAGTATTCCATAAACAGCAGTTGTATTAATGGATGCACTCAGGATCTAGTGTCAGCTAGAATGACACTGGATCCTGAGTGTATGCATCAACACACCTTCTGTATTTGGTATACTCTATTCTTAGATATATTCCCTTCCCTCAGCTATCCATACACTTTACTGTATTTATTGTGGAATTGGTGGTTATTCTTTTTTCCTCGCAGTTCATTATCAGTGAAATTGCTCTAAAAGTAGTCATGAATAAATTTAACTTCAAAAAGTTGTTCGGTGACTAGTGTTTGTGTCTGGATTGCATTTAATAGCGTGCACATTTTTAGAATGCTGAGACACGCTATGCTATTGGTTTAGGTCTGAATCAGCTCATAAATATCATACCTGTATGTTGCATAATGTTGCATATAAAAAAATAAAAACAGAATGGAAGTTGCTCTATCAATTTATAGGTAAATGTTAAACACGTGCATGAAAGGCAGGGGTTAATCTGCTTGCTACAGAAAGAAAGGGAAAAATAGCCCCAGCACACTGCCATAAACCAGTAACAAACTCTACTGTTCTATCTATAAAATAAAACACAGAAAGGTTCGTTACACATATTTGTACGAATATGCGATAAGCCACCAGCCACCGTCAAGGCCTTTCTGTATATGGTGGTCCTAACTCTAACAATGAGAGTCCCAATGTTGGGTCACATATATATGTTTATAAATTGAGAGCCAAACTTACCTCAGGAGACACCCCTTAAAGTCTCCAAAATGGCTGCCGTGGAACAGCTCCCCCTCACAGCTGCTGCTCCCAGACATGCCCACAGACAGAATAAACACAGAATGGAAGTTACTCAATCAATTCATAATGTTGCATATGTAAGTGAAGGTTGCATAAGAGTCACAAATCAGGATAGTAAAAATAAGGAATGGACAAGGTTAATAGCCAAGTTCAGGAGTTGGCACAGAAAAAAAAGGTTGGTGGAATGTAGGTACAATTGGATAGGGTCTAATGCCAGTTATGCTTTACTTAATTGGGTAATAAATATTTATAATAAACAGACATTAACTGGTCCAAGTAAGTGAAGAAATCTATTTATTTTTACAAAAAAAACTAAATATGTAATATGGCATTAACAAACGCATCTTTCTTTTGTGACAATAAATAGAATTCTTTATTTACTTGGACTGTGTTGCCTTTTATCATACACAAAAAAAAAAAACATTTTACCCCTTTAATAATGAAAGTGTGTTTTAATTAACACAATGTAGAAATCTATTCTAATTGCTATTTTAAAAGCTATAGCTTTCATACATAAGTTGAAGACTTAGTTGATGATCTATAGATGCATCTAATACCCCTTTCATAGGTCCAAAAACTTATGGTCCACCCTTTTTTGCTTATTGTTTCCAGGAAAATCTTGGATTGCTAAATATCACACTGTATTCAATATGTCCTGCAAAAATAATGTTCTTTAGTTACAAACTTTGTTCAGTTGTCTGTGTTGCCCTTTTCTCTTGTAGATTATCCAGATCACACCTAGAAATAACTCCAGTTCCAATCAAAGGTGCAGGCCCTGGTTCATGCCCCCCTCAGCACACTTGCTGGGATTTTTCTAGGTTCTTTATTCAGTGTCAAATATGTATAACAGATTTTGATTTGATTTACTTAAAATATTATAGAACAGCATAACATCTTAACATCTTGATAAAAAATAAATATTACAGATATGAACCTGTTAAATAAAATACTTGTATATGCTTATCAGAGTAATTGTAACAGAATTGTAACATGTGGACTGGTGATGTGGAGATAACTTGAATTGAACTGTGCTAAAGAGATTTGCTTTACATAATTCTTATTTTTTCTTTATTTGGGAAACACAGCAGTGCTAAGAAATAATCACAGTGGCGACATGCACAGGACAAAGTCAAATGAATCTGATCCATGTGGAGTAACACTTTCAGGCTTGGAGAAAGTGCCGATTCTTTAATCCAGATTCATTTATTAGAGAAATATATGAGATAATGCTATAAAGTCAATCTCTCAACGTAACTGAAATATGTTTTGTGTTACGCAAATTGGTGATGTCAGATTAGATATATGGATAATTGATAATTATAAACCCCTATCATTAAAGGTAGACTTCAGCCTATAATTGACTCTTAAGGTAGGGTTATTCTGGAATGTCACTATACTATTAATATTATTAAATTATATAACAGAAGAGTGTGCGCCCTTCCTTAGTCCACAAGGGCTAGTGTCCAAAGTCTGCAGAGTTACAATCAAATCCACAAAATTCCTCTTCCAGAAAAACTGCGTCTTCCACTACTTTAAATAGCGCGTCCAGGTTCACGCTGATAAACTAGACAAAGATTAAAAGAGAAGGGGGCGCTTCATTGTGTAATAATTTATTGTTAAAAATCACCAGCACTATTAGAATAATAAGTACCAGATAATGACTTGTTCCACAGCACATCAAATTACATATAACTGCAGGAATGGAGCGCGAGCCAGCAGCTTCTATTCACAGACCGTGCAGCAGCTCCCACTGTTCAGCGTCCTGTGTTTGGTCCTACGCTGGAGAGAAAGCCTTCGGTTGCGACGTCCTGCACGTTACTCGGAGCTGAATCAATTGAAAGGGGCGACTGGGTGTGTCAAAACAGACAAACAATTAAGATTGGCTATATATATATATATATATATATATATATAATTTGCCCCTCTCAATTGACTCAAATGAACTTGTTAAGACAGTTCCCAGTCCTAATTGGACAGCAAGATTAGGTGTTTGCACCAGCTCCAGCTGCAATGGACCGCTGCTCTCAGATGATCCTGGTCCTAGTTCCAGAACCGCCAGGTAGACTATGGAAAGAAATAAAGAGAAAGCGCTCTATGGTACAGTATCATTTATTTAAAAATACACAAAATTAATTAAAAACACTTCATTAATAGGTGGCAGCGTGCCAGATATGAAGAACCATATAAATGGGGTTCTAAGTAAGGCAATAAGTGGCAGATTACCGCTCCAGCGGGTAATTCGGCATGCTCGCTCCCAGCGTACTGGATGCTAAGTCAATGACCGGAGCCCGCAGAAGAACGGAGATATTGTCCCACGGAGCCGGGACAACGTACCTCAGAGACATTACCTGTTTAACTTGCCCAATATCTCCATTCACCTGCGGGCTGCGGTCATCCAGGACGCTGGGAGCGAGCATGCCGAGTTACCCGCTGGAGCGGTAATCTGCCACTTACTGCCTTAATTAGAACCCCATTTATGTGGTTCTTCATATCTGGCATGCTGCCACCTATTAAGTGTTTTTAATTCTTTGTGTATTTTTAAATAAATGGTACTGCACCATAGAGCGCTTTCTCTTTATTTCATATACATATACCCAATCTTAATTGTTTCTGTTTTGACATACATTTGCGTTTTCTGCCTATGACTATAACAGGAATCCTCTGGTTGCTCCACCAGCACAGCTACTAAGCTAATCACACTGGTGGTTAGTATGATAAAGAACTTTGAATCAGTGAGGAAAAATTTCCTGTATATTTGCTTAAGTAATTTTGAGACACCTTAGTCTTGCTATGCCTGTGGTGAGAATGCAGTTGCCAGTCCGGCCAACCCTTGTTTTGACAATTATACAGCCGCTAGCTGAATGGTTAAAAAGCTCTACACATAAGACATTGCTATTGTGAACAGATACATATTTTGACCTATGCCCAATAGCAACAGACTACGGCAGCTGTGTAAGGCTCAGATTAGGGTTAGGCTTCAAGAAGGGAGGGTTGCGGTTAGGCTGTGGGACATGAACGGGTAGGGTTAGGGCTAGGATGCAAGTGCTTACCTGTCTGTGGAGAAATCTTCGTGACCCTGGGAGACAGCACTGCTGCTGCTGTCAAAAATGGCTGACAACAGTCTCTATTGAGCTTCCTCATGATGGTCTGTCGCAAACCACACCTTTTTGTGGTGACCTGTGTGTACAAGTATATAAAAAATGGACAATGACCTCACCATAGTGTTAGTTGTGATTAGGTTTTTAGTCTGCTTGATTGGATTAGATCACTATAGGCATACCTGCTTCTCTTTTGTGGTTTCAAACATGCAAATTGCTTGACAAAATTGTGTGTCCAATGTTTTAATAATGCTTCAAAGTCGTAATAGTTTAGTTATACTTTTAATAGAATATTAAGAGATTTGAATCTTCTTTACTGCACATTCCCAAGCAGGATCTGAGTTTTACTGTTGTTTGATAAAACGCATATTATATAAATTTTTGTAAAAATAAAGTGCACATAGACCCTTTAATATAATTATTATTATATATACCTTTCTATATTAATAAATAGGAGAAAATTTGATTGTGGTATACATTAGTATGAATTGTACCTTATTTATTCTGCATGTGTATGATTTTGAGTCGTATATGTGAGGTTGTGCTGTATATTAAAGCTGGTACAAATGATTTAAGCTTATGATTTTGTTGGCAATGCTATGTGTTTGAATAGGAGAACAAGTATCCCAATTCATCTGCTCATGTCGCAAGCACATTTCCCATGATGGTAGCATTTTAAGCTGTTGCCATGGAAAACTTGGTCTTGCTTGAATTGACTCCTTGAGCAACCTGTTTGTAAGATCCATGAAAATGTCCTTTATTTTCATAAACATCTGTCTGTTTTATGCATTTTATGCGTGTTTATTTTAGACTAGTCATGGATAACCAAATTGCTTGCTGCGCAAAATAATTTGTGGCCCTTAATTGGCCTTCTGCTGCTGAGTTATTCCAGTTGACAGAGATGTAGTAGAAAAGATAATTTTAAAACATATGGGGCCAGATTTACTAAGCTGCGAGTTTGGAAAAGTGAAGATGTTGCCCATAGCAACCAAACAGATTCTAGCTCTCACTTTCCTATTACATACTATAGAATGTCAACTAGAATCTGATTGGTTGCTATGGGCAATATCTCCACTTTTCCAAACCCGCAGTTTAGTAAATCTGGCCCATATTATGATTGCAAAAATTGATATTTTGGTGGCTATTGAGAAATCGTTTTGTCAACATTGTTTCCTGCAAACCATAAACAATTATTTTACTTAAATGAAAAACATAGTCCAGTAAAACTCTACCCTCACTGAAACGTTTCTTAGTACATGCAGTTTTAAATGTGGAATTGACAAAAAAAAAATCGCTGATAGTAGATATACAGGTGAAACTCGAAAAATGAGAATATCATGCAAAAGTTCATTTATTTCAGAAAGTTAACTTAAAAGGTGAAAATAATATATAGACTCGTTACATGCAAAGTGAGATATTTCAAGCATATATTTGTTATACTTTTGATGAATACGGCTTACAGCTTATGAGAACCCCAAAATCAAAATCTCACAAAAATAGAATAATGTGAAAAGGTTCAATATTGTAGGCTCAAAGTGTCACACTCTAATCAGCAAATTAATTCCAAACACCTGCAAAGGGTTCCTGAGCCTTTAAATGGTTTCTCAGTCTGGATCAGTCGAATTCACAATCATGGGAAACACTGCTGACCTGACAGTTGTGCAGAAAACCATCATTGACACCCTCCACAAGGAGGGAAAGCCTCAAAAGGAAATTGCAAAAGAAGTTGGCTGTTCTCAAAGTGCTGTATCAAAGCACATTAATAGAAAGCTAAGTGGAAGGGCAAAGTGTGGAAGAAAAAGGTGCACAAGTAGCAGGGATGACCGCAGCCTGGAGAAGATTGTCAGGAAAAGGCCATTCAAAAGTGTGGGGGAGCTGCACAAGGAGTGGACTGAAGTTGGAGTTAGTGAATCAAGAGCCACTACACCCAGATGGATCCTGGACATGGGCTTCAAATGTCCTATTCTTCTTGTCAAGCCGCTCCTAAACAACAAACAACATCTGAAGCATCTTACCTGGGCTAAAGAAAGAAAGAACTGGTCTGTTGCTCAGTGGTCCAAAGTCCTTTTTTCTGATGAGAGCAAATTTTGCATTTCATTTGGAAACCAAGGTCCCAGAGTCTGGTGGAAGAATGGAGAGGCACAATCCAAGATGCTTAAAGTCCAGTGTGAAGTTTCCATAACACCTCAGCAGTGCCACAGGCTGATAGCATCCATGCCATGCCGCAATGAGGCAGTAATTAGTGGAAAAGGGGCCCAAACCAAGTACAGAGTACAAATGCATGATTATATTTTTCAGAGGGCTGACGTTTCTGTATTTAAAAACCTTTTTTTATTTTTTATTTCGTGTAATATTCTAATTTTGTGAGATTTTGATTTTGGGGTTCTCATAAGCTGTAAGCCATAATCATCAAAAATAATACAAATAAAGGCTTGAAATATCTCACTTTGCATGTAATGAGTGTATATCATATATTAGTTTCACCTTTTAAGTTGAATTAGTGAAATACATAAACTTTGCACGATATTCAAATTTTTCGAGTTTCACCTGTACAATTTTGTACAAAATTCACATAGTAGTTTTATTTGTGTAATTTATGTTGAATGTATATTGAAAGCTGGCTAAAATAATAAAAAATGAAAGTACATATAAATATATCTTCAAAGTGTTATGCAGTTCACATGTAATGGTTATTTATACAACATTACAAAACTATAACGATTTTATCATATGCCATCTAATAAGTTCTCTGTTTTCCAGGCTGCAGAATCTGGCATAGTGAAGGTGAAAAACATAGCAGCACGGAACACTGATATACTGACAGGTAATTCTGATAGTGTGTGCATCATACTATCATGCTCAGAAGAATGCACTGTACAAGCTGCGGATTGTACCTAAAAATTGGGTCCTACAATGTCATTTTTTTTCTGTTCTATCACTTTTAACAGGTTTAGGGAGAGCATTAAGGGGAGCATAAATAACTATATTTGAGGTGGGGATTCTGAACAGAGTAAAAAACAGATGTTTTGTCATTGGAAGACCTTATATTAATAATTCATATAAAGGAAGACCTGGAGGGTTACAGTCTCTGGTCCAATGGCCGGCTTTGCGAAATAGAGACAGCCGAAAGTTACTTTTTGGCTGTCTTTATTTCGAATAGGTGGCCATTTTAGAATTTTTTTTTATGAATGGATGTGCTGATCGGCATACTCACCCATTCATTTTCGCAGACCCGCCGGATGACCGATACGGAGAGGTGAGTAACCTCTCTGGGGCATTTTAGTATTGGGGGGGGGGGGGGGGTACGGAGAGATAAGTAACCTCTCCGGGGCATTTTAGTATTAGGGGGGTTAGGGTTAGGCGCTTAGGAAGGGAGGGTTAGGGTCAGGCTGCAGGGAGGGGGTTCTTAGGGTTAGGCTATAGAGAAGGGAGTATTAGGGTCAGGCTAGGGAGAAGGGAGTGTTAGGGTCAGGCTGCAGCGAAGGGAGGATTAGGGTTCGGGTAATGGAAGGGGAGGGCTGGGTTAGAATTAGGGGAAGGCTTGGGATTAGTTTAGCCACTCACCTTTCGGAGCAGGCATAAGCAATCAATATCTCAGCCATTTCGAAACTGGCTGGGAGAGAACGGCCCTATCGAAATAGGGCTGGTCTTTGCGGGGACCCACACCAGTAAAATATTGCTTTACATTGGAACAAACCTTGTTTGATTTGAAATAAACAGATACGTTAAACTTTATTGATCAAAATTGTGCAGAGTTAATACTTGGGAAATATCACATTGAATGTGGTATCTGCCTATTTTAGATGGGGTATACTAATTAGAGAAATAGGGGAGGCACAGCAGTTTTACTTGTGGAACTTTCTCAACTTTGGAAGCTACATATCTGACTTAGAGGATTGAGTCTATTTTGACATTCTTCAATAAATGGTGATGAACAAGCCAATAAAATATTTGACAGACATACATATAAAGAGCAAATTAATATAAATTTTGAGCGAATCATCGCAATTAGCAATGGATGCAGCTGCATTACTGAGAATGAACCTAGACTATAGGACGGGTGTCATTTTGAATGGCCCATTTTCAATATGGTACCCGTTCAGGTTAGGGTTAAACTTCAGGCAGGAAGGTTTTAGGGTTAGGCCTCAGAGAGGGGAGGATTAGGGTTAGACTGCTGGAAAGCAATCTGTCGCAAGACAGTTTGTCTAATCGGCAAACCATTCCCGTTAGCAGGACTGTTACAATACTTGTGAGGCAATTGTGTCAGTATATTGTTGCCCTTCTTACAGGAAGTGATAATGAGGTTAAGAATGTATGCTTATGCAGTGTGTTTAAATTTTATATATTGTTATATATATTGTTTTATTCTTTCTTTTAAAGCTTTGAAGGAGAACAGTTCAGAAGTAGTTCAACCTTTCCTCATGGGCTGCGGAACAAAAGAACCGAAAATCACTCAGCTTTGTCTTGCTGCTATCCAGAGGCTTATGTCACATGAAGTGGTATCTGAGGTACGGTGTTTACAGACTGTCAGTGTACTTCCCTTTACCATAGGGAAAGTCATCAAAGTCAGTAAGAAGTGAGTGCCATAGAGCAATCAGCAAATTTCTGTATTGATTGTGCAGAGCTTGATGCTCAGAGGTATTGGTAAGATGAATGATCCCAGTTTGTTTGCAAATCAGTGTTTAGTTTGTGGTCTGCAAGCCTACTGGGCAGCTATTTAAGGACAGGTCACTCTACTTACAACGGAGTACAGACTATTGCAGAGATCAAAAATAATTGCTCTTCCAGCTGTTTTCACACTTACTGTAAGACTGTAGAGCTAACACACTATAATGATGGCACATCTTTACATGTTTTCCATTTTTTTCCCCATGCTATGTATGATGGGTCATGTCATGCTTTGATCTCAGTATGTTTTTTAATAGATCAATAGTTTTTTATTTAAACATGAAATAAGGTCCTTCATGTCCTAGTGTTGTATATTTTAATATTATTATACTCCTACACACAGCAGATTACTCCTTCTGTTATGTAATCTGCTTTTTATGTCTCTAAAGGCTGCGGCTGGCAATATTATCAACATGTTATGGCAGCTCATGGAAAATGGAGTTGAAGAATTGAAGCTGCTACAGACTGTTTTGGTACTTCTCACGACTAACACAGTCGTTCATGATGATGCTCTATCAAAGGTAATTGAATGAATAAATGAACAACTTAACATGTCTATCACATTAGTGTCTTGTCATTCGTTCATTCATTCATTCCTTCCTTTATTCTATATATTGACTTGTGGGAGTTGGATTGCCATTGCTTACTGTAAATTGATCTATGTCCTCAGTGACTCTTTGGACAGCTAACTGTGTTTTATGTGTATATAAAGAGAGAGAAACACTTAAGCTGGAATATATTTTGTTTGTTTTTTATGATAAATTATTAGGTATTATTTGTAACTAAAAACGTACTTCTAATTTCAAGATTTTCTAAATTCCCATGTGTATGGCGTAATTTAACACAGAACATATAAATATATGTTTAGACTTTTGTTGCCCAAACTGTGCATTGTCCGTCAGAGCTGACCTACACGTTAACCTAGAGGAATTCTCTCTTCTTTTTGTATGAACCTAAAGAAAGGTTCTGCGAGAAGGAATCTTGGGAACTTTATGGCTGTATTTGTCATTTCATCTTTCATTAACTATTATATTATTTGTATTTTTTATTCTCTCTAACGCAATTTATGCCGTATATTTCAGGCAATTGTCCTTTGCTTCAGACTTCACTTTACGAAAGATACCATAACTAATAATACAGCTGCTGCAACAGTACGGCAAGTAGTCACTGTGGTATTTGAGAGGATGGTGGCAGAAGATGAAAGACATAAAGGTAAAGATGCACTTTATTATAAAGTGTATTCTTACTTTCTTACTAAGAAGAAATGCAGAATACCTAGTGGTTAGGCTTTTCATTAGATTTGACCAATATCCCAAATGTATTTCTTTAATTTTAAATAAACTTTATATAAATAAACTACAAACGTATATTACATGCCCAGTATAACACACGCACGGCGTAATCAGACCTCCACATGTGATATGTGCGTGCAGTGGTCTGGAACTACACACGGAAAAGGGGAGTGAACTCCTCTGTCACTCCCTTCTGTCACTTCTGTGTCCATAGAGCAGCCCTATATTTTCCATGTGCATCTTTCTCCATAGGCACAGAAATCAGCACAGAACTCCTTAACGCCACCCCTTGCAGCTATTCTGAATGCCTAATCCCGCCCCCATTGTGGTATTTAGTAATGCGGAATGCATGCACCGCTCCGACGAATGGATCTCATGCTCATGTGCGAGCATGCACAGATTTTACTTGCAAGGAGACTCACACAAGCGGCTTGCGTTAGTCCCCTTGTGTTTTTAAGTCCGAATGCGGCCTACTGAGCCTGATCTAGCGACAAGGGAGTTTCGTACAGTATGTATGTAATTCCCCTGTCTAGAAGGTTGTGCGCATGCTCACATCCTTCTTACAATGCCGCAATGGTCGGCGTACATAACGTCTGTTACGTACGCTGGCTCTTACAAGAAAGGGGCTGTCTCCATTACAAATGTCGTATCTCCCCCATGAAGGCGAAAATAGACATGGTAATGAGGGGGTAATTTCCAAAAGAAATCGGTGGTTCTGGCGCTCACTTAAATATGAAGTTCTTAACACTGAAATAATGAGTAAAGTCCTAAATGGATATGTCCCATTCCTTAGTAGGAGTGCTGTAGTTTTGGGACGTGGGGAAGCGCTCCTGTTACCATATATATGTGCTTTAAGTACATGTATAATCTGTCTGTTTTATGGTAATGAGGGGACAGGGCGGGGGAAGCCCCGGTATGATTAGGTATGCAGCCGCACCTGTCCAGATTTACTACCGAGAGCGGGGAGTGCATGGGGCGTGCACTTCCCGCTACGAGGTAGGCCGTAACAACCTCGGGCGCCTGTAGGTCTGGATCCAGCCCCATTAACACAATAGGTTGTGGTCTAAGTTATCTGCTCAAGTTATCTGCTTGCTGGGTTAAAGAAGGATCATGGAAATCTAGCTTGTAACAGGGTCTAAAACCACGTGTCATTAAATTGGGTAAAGTAAGCTTGTTGGGTGGTCATTTCTAATGAAACCCATATGTAATTTAGGCATTATGTTAAACAAAAAGGGAGTTTAAGATGTGTTTATTACAGAAAAACTTCCCTTATATGTCATTCTCAGGAAGCTTAAAACCTGTCATTTTATTGTATGCAGATGTTGTGGAACAGCCTGCGCCTGTCCCTGGAAACAGTAACAGGAGATCTGTCAGCACTTTGAAGCCCTGTGCTAAAGACGCCTATATGCTCTTTCAGGTATGCAATCCTGGGGAAACAATTTAGTTAACTGAAAACGTGCTAGTTTTGTTTCAGTACAATTACATAGTGACAGATGAAATAGGTTACATGTCAGTATGCCAGACTGGCTTCTATGTAAATGGGAGCCTGGCTATGAAAGATCTGTGTGGGTAGGAGCTTGATTGAAACCAAATACTGAAATGTGCAATTAAAAACCGCACAGTACATGGGGTGTATTGCTGCTCACAGCGTGCATCTATATTATCCTCCAAAGCTTGCCTGTTTATGAAGCAGATGTGACATTTAATTAACACTGTATTATTGAGGTTCTATTTAGATGTTACTTTTCTACTACAAACAAAGGCTCTTGGACTGGGCTCACAGTGGAAAGATATAAAGATAAACCAGCCAGTTGCTATTTTCCTTGCAGCTTTACAGAATGCTAACACACTATACAATCATTTCTTGCAATTTATATAATTATTTGTTTAAAGGATTGCAAGAAATTATCTGCAACACACTAGATAGATTATCTGCTGAAACCAGCAGAAGAGTACCGGTAAATCAAATTAGAATAAGGGCTGGACTGACAGAAGCATCTTATGTCCATAGAAAGCAGTGATAAAGCACTGTCTAGAAGCATTTGCTGCTATGAAAGGAAACTCTTAAACAGGCACAAGTGCTGTACAAGCCTTAAGCTGGTATAAAAGATGTGGATGACAATAACTGCAATTTCATCGCTACCAGTACTTGACTATACCAGCCAGGACTGGTTAATACCTGTAGCGTGTGGTCCCCCCACCATGATTCCACACAGCCACTGGCCAGTTGGCACCAGGACTTGTTCACAACCAAGACTCAATACTAGTGTCAGTAGCAATAGAGACCCTTGCGCCGTGGGTAGTGTGGTAATAGGTAGAAATGTAAAATCTGTACGCATTTTGTATTTGAGTCACTACAGGTGATGATCCAGTGCCAAACGGACTGCCAGGGCATGATGGCACTTGTGCAGTCACACGTATCACTATAAACAGAAGTAAACCGTTCCCAGTAAAAATTATATTTCCACAAAACTCCCCTACACCCCCCGTTTTCCCATATTTGTTAACAATGTTCAAAGTATATTGATGCTTTAATAACATTTAACAGGTCCTCCGGCTTGTACGCTAGTTTTCTCTTGGCAAAGAATCCCTCTTTCAGAGTTGCAAAACGGACACCTGGACAAGCAATTGTTTCTCTCTTTAATGAGTTAGAGCTGTAGCACTTAATGATTCACCCTGAGACTTTTCAATAGGTTTCCGAAGTCCATTATTTAAAATCTGTTTCATAATATGATTAAGATGATATATGACATGCAACTATTTTGTGCTTCAGCACAGTAACCTATAATTTAACACCACATGATATCACATGATGGCAATGATAATAAATAGAATATTGCTTTGTATAACCCAGGAATTGTTATTTTGATCATTTAGCCACCAGTGGCCCTGTAAACAAGAAACACCATTTTATCTTCATTCTATGACTTCTTTAGGATTTGTGTCAGTTGGTCAATGCCGACGCTCCATATTGGCTAGTGGGAATGACAGAAATGACTCGGACATTTGGTTTGGAGCTCCTTGAATCTGTCCTCAATGACTTTCCACAGGTTTTCTTACAGGTAAATTTAAACATTAGTCAACCCCATATGTCTCAGAGAATGGTCTTGCAATACTGCACAGTCCACTTTCCTTTATCTACTCTACCAGAGCCTCCTCTCTCTTCCTCCTCTTTTAAACCTGTAATACGTCTTGGGATATGTTCTCCTAACAGGAAAGGTCGTTTCAGCTCAGAAATGTCAAACTATCAGGGAGATGCAAATGATTTTACAAAAAATGGTTTCAGAGAAATCAGTTTAAAGTTTTAAAGGTAATTTTGATAATATGGAACCGATCCAGATTTACTTAAGTTAGCCCACTTGTGCACGGAACGTGTGTAAGTGGGCTAATTGGACTGGAAGGCGCATGTGCCCTCCAGATGTTATGTTAGTGTTTCGAACGTAAGACTAATGTTACTACTATCAGGGTAGATCCAGACCCCCTCATGCTTTACGTGCGTGTGGCGGTCCGTAGTTACACAGCTGTAGCGGGGAGTGCACGCCCCCCACACTCCCTCACTTGGTAGGAAATCTGGACACTTACGTGTAAAGATTCCTACCTTAATTTTTACAACTAGTCGTAACAGGGCTTCTCCTGCCCCGGACCCTTCATTTAAATGGCTATCCCTGCCTATATGGTGGGGATAGAGCCATTGTAAATGCAGGGTCTGCCTCTTCCCCGTAAGTACTGACATACATAAGTTCACTACCCTCTCCTGTTCGGACTGACAGACTCCCTCCCGTCCCTCCCGTCCATGATCATTTGTACACAAGCTTTGAGAATGTTGTATTTTGATTCCTAACCACACATGCAACATATTTTGTTTCATTTCCCCTAATCAGTTCTGTTCTTATTCTGAACTGCTATAACTTTATGTAAATCATTTTACAATACAACTAAACAATGGCTATTGACAGGGTCTGAACTTTCTGAGGTCATAGAAAAAGAAAAACACTTTGCCAATTTAAATCTTGATCCGTCTGCATTATTAAAGCCCACTCATATTACCTGCTAGAACTGTGTGATATAGCAATGCCTGCAGATAAAATTTCAAGGTATAGTCAGAGAATTTCAGTATCCAGACAGGTTATGTTATTTGTAAACAAATTGTAGTATTTGATTGTATTTATTTTTAGTTTGATTTATTGCTTTGTGTATGGTTTTTTTTTTTTGTTTTTTTACAGCACCAAGAATTTAGTTTTCTCCTGAAAGAAAGGGTGTGTCCTCTTGTGATCAAGCTGTTTTCACCAAATATAAAATTTCGACAAGGCTCCAGTAGTAACTCCTCTCCTGCCCCTGTTGAGAAACCTTATTTTCCTATTTGTATGAGATTGCTTCGAGTTGTGTCTGTACTAATTAAACAATTCTATGGTCTTCTGGTAAGTTTACAATTTAAATTTTCTCTTATCAAGATTTTTAACTATTCTCTTTTTTATGTAAAATGACCATAATACTGTATGTAATCAGTATAACATAATCATAATATTTTAATGCTGAATAAGTTAAATCAAATCTTTTGTAGGTGACGGAGTGTGAGATCTTTTTATCGCTACTAGTTAAATTCCTGGATGCTGATAAGCCACAGTGGCTACGAGCTGTGGCTGTAGAATCCATACACAGACTCTGTGTGCAGCCGCAATTGCTCAGGTAATTCCTTTGACTGTCACCATTTCTTGGTTGATATATGTTTAAATGGTGCCCTTACAACTCCGTGCTGTAAGTTTTTGGATATATTCTGTGTGTGCTGTTTGACTAATAAGTGTTCTTTCCCATACAAAGGTCTTTCTGTCAGTCCTATGACATGAAACAACACTCCACTAAGGTTTTCCGTGACATTGTCAATGCTCTGGGTTCCTTTATCCAGTCTCTTTTCCTCATACCAAATGCTGGAAATGTTTCTACAACATCCAACCCTAACGGTAAGTTTCCTTGATTGTCAGTTGCTTTATTTTGGTGAACTTTGAACTTAATGCAGTCTTGCAAGGAATTCCAACAAGAAAACCCTTCCTTAAAAATGCTGTGCCATCCTCATGTAAAATGGGGCAGTATGGAATTATGGGTAGTACAGAGAGCGCTTAGCACGTTACAACCTGCATTCTCCTCCTTCCCCCTACTCCACATAGTAGAATTGCTTTCCGATTCCTTTGCCGCCCAGCCGTTGGAAATGCTTCCAGATGGCTCTCCATCCTGGGATTGTGGCTTA
The DNA here is from genome assembly GCA_011038615.1 of Limnodynastes dumerilii. Lineage (NCBI taxonomy): Eukaryota > Metazoa > Chordata > Amphibia > Anura > Limnodynastidae > Limnodynastes > Limnodynastes dumerilii. Next base: position 43,444 of record WWET01002409.1, read on the forward strand.
AATAATAAAGCAGTAAAAGCTGGTCCTTATTGTGGATCTTAGCATATTACTGCAACATATACCCTGTGAAATTATATAAACAGAAAAATTAGGAATAATCTGATAGCTGGAGGATCTATGCATCGGCAATGTTATTTCAATGTTAAATCCTGCTGCAGATAAATTGGCAGTGTTTGGAATTTTGTTAGCATGGCACAAAAGTAATTATTGTCACAGAGCACTGTGTGTAGGGTTTTTCTAGGTCAGACTTATGCTTGCTGAAACATACATGAATATAAACACCCTTATATTTAATTTGTCTACATGACAGCTGGCTCTAGTTCCAGTGTTCCTGCTTCAAATCAAGCTGCCTCTGGGATGGTGACAGCAGCTGGAAATGCAAGTGTACTTCCAGCGTTTGAATACAGAGGCACATGGATTCCTATCTTGACTATATCTATTCAAGGCAGTGCTAAAGCAACATAGTAAGTAAAGGCTATTAGAAAGAGCTTTGGTTTTTTTTTCATGGAACTTGAGAATATTAGACATCTTAAATCTGATTCAGAAATAGTTTTTATCTCAATTTAAAGTTGAGCTATAACAGACGTTTAACACAGGAAGGGTTGCCGCACAGGCTGGTATATAACATGACTTCTCCCTTGTGAGTATGGCAGTGTGGTCAGTTCTTTCATGTTTCACCTGTATCTGGAACCTTACTTGATTCCTGGCTGAGGATCATTGCTGGAAGACCCTGATACTACACTACATGTGATTTGCCCATTGGAAGTAGGGTAGGAATCTGGTATAAATTGTCGACAGTCAAAATCTTGACATGTTAAAATGTTGACATTTGAGTATTGTAAAGTCTGTAAACTTAATGTAGTGCAGGCAGCTTATAAAAAAAACCTCACAAATGTAATAACATATATGTACTACTAGCAGAAGTGAGCGGCTTGGGTTTAAATATTTGCGTTAGTAACTTGGCAATGAGTTTAATGTAACTCAACATTTTAAAAATAATTTGTCATTTTTGTTAATAACATCATTAAATGTAACAGAATTCATTCAGAATTAGCTCCACCCCCTTTCAGGCCAAACTCTACCCATACCTGATTTTATTTGTTCAAACCACTCCTTTTTTGCCATAAACCCTGTCCCTTTTGCGACCTGCAAGCAGGTCAGTGCCTCCTGAAATGGGATGTCATGTAATCCAAATCCATCCAGTGGAAGACCCAGAACAAGCTCCCTGTGTCAAAATTCTGCCCAAGCCTACACTATTGGGGAGGTCCGACTAGTACCTCAACCCCCTAGTAAGTCTTATGGGATCCAATGTTAGCACTCTGAAATTTTCTTCCAAATCCATCATTCAAAATAAGCTCTGCCCCTGTTCCAACCAAACTCCGCCCACTATTAACCTTATTTGTTCAAACCACATACTCATTTCCATAGTACCCGACCATTTTGGGATGTCACGTCATCTAATCCATCCGGTGGAAGGCCCACTATATAAGTGTATGTGTGTGTATATATATATATATATATGTGTGTGTGTGTGTGTGTGTGTTTAATGAATATTACCACTCTGTGAACTGCTGACTGCCGAATCCATTCAGTGGAAGGCCAAGAGCAGGCTCCCTTGGACAAAGATTTACCCATCGTAAACTAACAGGAGGTGTGACCGGACCCAGACCCCCCCTAAAACCTTGTGAGGGTGCAACTGGATCACCTCATCCCAATTGGTGCAGGAAGTCCAAATGCATAACTGGATAGACAAACAAAAAACAGACCAATGATTTTATAGACAAGATTTTAAATAACACAACTTGTGACCGTTAAATCACCAGTTCTGTGATTATTATTATTATTATTTTTTTACATTATTAAAAATATATCTAATGCTTTTGGTTATTCTTGTTTTCACCTATATATTTTTTCTTATTTTGTTTTTAAAGTCTTGAAATGCTGGATAAAGTGGAGCCTCCTACCATCCCAGAAGGTTATGCTATGTCTGTAGCATTTCATTGCCTCTTAGATCTTGTGCGGGGTATCACTACCATGATTGAAGGAGAGATTGGACAGGCTGAAACAGACTCACAGATTTCAGCAGAGGAACCACCATCACAAACTAGTGATCTGAAAGATCTCAAAACTGCGTCTGATCTACCAGAAGAAGAACCTGGTAATTTAGTTAATGTTACAGCTTCATGTTATCACAGCTTTTATGTAAGCTTTGCACAATCGTTGAATTGGTTTGTTTTTCAACATATTGCAAAAAAAGCAATTATGTGGCAATTAGAAATTTGCTGTAGTATCACACTTTGCACCAGCTTCTTGATAGTTTGGTATTTGAAGGATATTACTTACAGCACATTTTAGTTAAGCATTGTACTTGTTCAACATTTTGTGGTATGGGATGGCGAAGGTTGGCCGGATCCAGACCTGAGAACATCAGGCCACTTATGCAGGGAAGGTGCATAAGTGGCCTGATTTGACTGGAGGGCATATGTGCCCTCCAGATGTTACGCTAATCGCAAGTATTGTATGGAAATTTGTTCCGTATGAGCACATTTCCTATGAAATGGACTGTTTCCCCTCCGCCCGCTAAAGTGGGCGGGGGGAAGCATCCTACTTGTACAGTGTGAGGCCTCCCACACTGGTATGGATCAGCGGTCGTATGGACCGCTAATTTGCACGATTTACTTAAGGCAGGCTTATTGCAGTATAAGCTGCCATAAAGCCCACACGAGAGAGGGGAGTGACAGTGGGTGTTCACTCCCCTCTCTCTATAAGACGGACAAACCCCCAGACCTACGGGAAGCGTGCGGGGGTCTGGATCCAGCCCAGTGTTTGCAGTGGTGGGGAAATATACACAGTTATAAGGGTAAAGTCAAAGCCACAATGTAGTGTAGTGATATTTGCTTTTGCAGTTATTAGAAGGGGAACATTTTTAGGGATGCCTTTACCAATCTTGTTTTCCATAGAAATGAAAAGATTTGGAAACTCTAATTGGCACATATAGCTAATACCGTCTTGTGATCCCCCTTCATCTTCATAGTAGTTTTCAGACAGAAGGTTGGCTAAACCGAGCAGGGATTTAGGGAAGATGTAAATTTCCTGTGTGACCAAAGAAAATCTAAAGTTTGTAGTTTCTAAAGTTTGTAGTTTCTAAAGTTTGTAGTTTCTAAAGTTTGTAGTTTCTAAAGTTTGTAGCAGCTAAAGTCTGTAGCAGCTAAAGTCTGTAGCTTCTAAAGTCTGTTACAAACAAACAAACAAAGATTGCATTTATTTATTTATTTATTTATCTACTGTATTGTACTGACATGTCCGGCAGCTGTAGCTGTACATCAGCCAGCAGTACTAGGGTCAGTGGGCCCGATCGTAGTGAGTGTATGCTAGCTGACGTGATGTTTCTACTGCGCTAGCTCAGAACTGACAAGCACGCAATCAACTCCAGCTCAGACAGAATGTTTTGCGTCCAGTTACTTCTTAGTATTACCTTACCCCACAACATTATGAATTTGGAAAAATAATTTTTGACACTCACTGTTAAATTTGCTTTTTTCAACCAACGATTGGTGCAATTTTCATGGTTAAATGAAATCTTGGTAGCATCTAGCTATTATGGTGGGATATATGTATGTCATGTTATGTGATGTTGTATGGAAATAGTATGTTTCTGATTGTATTTCATGCACTCTCGCATCTTTAAGTTGGTAGAACGGTTTGGGAAGAGATGATCAATGCCTGCTGGTGTGGCCTTCTCGCAGCTCTCTCTCTGCTACTAGATGCAAGGTAAGGGGTAAGGGATACATTTGTAATCACAGCATCAGAAATGTTTTGGACCCTTTTACTGCATGACAAATACTCCCTCCATGCTTCCACTGACAACAGTCTGGTGTACAACAAATCAAATAACTACGCTTTATGAAGTTGTTTTGTGTTCCAGGAGACCTATAATCTGCCATATGTAGTCTTACTGCCTGTGTGATGGCATTTAAAGCAAACCTCCAGTATAACGGACCTCGGTTCTAGCTAGTGCATAGCGGATAAGTAAATGGAACTTACTATTAAGCAGTCTTGTCATCTGAGGTCTAGCACGTGGGAAATCTCTCACATCTCCTGTCGTTTTAACCATTGTTGTTGGTAGTTGCTTATATATCATACTCCACACATGGTGACTGCACTTTTATGACCACTCTAAGGTCTATGCCAGCTAAGAATCTTCTAGCTTCACATTCTAGTTTAGGTATAGGCAACCATTGGCATTACAGGTGTTGTAAAAGTACAACCCCAGCATGCTCCAACATCATAGACATAGCTGAAAAACGGGCAGTACATGGTACAGGTTGCTTATGTCTGTTCTAGATAGAAGATGGTGCCAGTATATATTGAGTATAAAAATGCCGGAAACCTATTGCATTGCCTTTAGTACCTGTCATCATGTCACAATTTCCTATTTTTTTTATATATAAAGCTCACATTTATTTAGAATTTATCCAATATGCTTTGAAGTTATGTTACATTACACACCTAACAACAAATACAATAAATGTATGCAATATTAAACACTTTATCCAAACTCATTTCAACAGCTTTTCAAGTTAAACCTCTTCTGCTCAGTGCATTATACCTTGTTATTAATCCACAAAGCTTCTCTTGAAATGGTACTATCTTGTGTTTGTTTTAAGTGTTTAATGTACTATCTTGTGTTGTTTCTTTTAGCACTGATGAAGCAGCAACTGAAAACATCCTCAAAGCTGAAATGACCATGGCAGCTCTGTGTGGTAAACTGAGTCTTGTTACACCAAGAGATGCTTTCATTACAGCCATTTGTAAAGGCTCCTTACCTCCACATTATACCCTCACTGTGCTAAACAGCTCATCTGCTACTCTAAGCAACAAATGTAAGATTGATTTCTGCATATAGATTGTTTATAGACACTTGGGGCCAGGTTTACAAAGCTGCGGGTTTGGAAAAGTGGAGTCTAGCTGACATTCTCTAGTATGTAATAGAAAAGTGAGAGCTAGAATCTGATTGGTTGCTATGGGCAACATCTCCACTTTTCCAAACCCGCAGCTTAGAAAATCTGGCCCTTGAACTTTAAGATATTTTACTACTTATAATATTTTTATTGATGTCAAATTTTGGAGTGAAAAAATAATCTAAAAAAATGTTTTTAAACTGACCACACATATTTTTATGTAGCAGTGGATTACACTGGCAAGAGAATGATAGGGGTGGAATAAAATAAATAACTTTTAATAGATTGTTCCAAAAATATAAAAAAAATGAAAGTAAAATTAGAAATATTGTAAAATCCCAGTGTAGCTCTCTGCCACCATCTTGATATTCATGACTGTGTGAAGCACTTTAGTTTAAAATGGCTGTGTACACTGGTCAGAAAGCAGTTTAATTAGGATTGCTTATTATTTAGTAAAACCATTTTCAAGCATGTATAGTTATATGAAATGCACATACTTACCACAAATTCTCTATATAGGTAAATAGATGTGATTTCAACCTCCTTTTACATATTTGTGTGTTTTAAATGAATGTTTAATTTGAGAAATATATCAACTGTGCGCATTTCAAGGGTTCTCTGGCCATATTTTACAGTCTAGATAGCAAAGCATTATCAAGGCGAATTGGTTATTGGTTGGTCATAGTGATTTAGTGGAATATATTTCTATATAAATTCTGTGTAATCTGGCTGATAAATCCCATGCTTACATTTCTAAATGTGAAAACAAAAATATAAACCTCTCCATATTACTCTTTAGTAACCAGGGTTACAGCGTACAATTTAGTTTCTAATTATTAATATTTTTTTTACTCTATAGCATATTCAATCCAGGGACAAAATGTACAGATGATCAGCCCCTCCAGTGATTCTCATCAGCAAGTAGTAGCTGTTGGACAGCCTCTAGCTCTGCAGCCACAAGGAACGGTCATGGTATGTTAGTTTACACATCTTCTCCTATTCTGCTACTACATTTGTCATTTAAAAATAAAATGTTACCTATGACACAATTTATTTATTTCCTAGCTTACTGCTAAGAATATCCAGTGTATGCGAACATTGCTTAATTTGGCACATTGTCATGGTGGGTTTCTGGGAACATCATGGCAGCTTGTTCTTGCAACTCTTCAGGTAATATGTAATAGAAATATTATGGACCATATTTTCTAAGCTGCGGCTTTGGAAAAGTGGAGATGTTGCCCATAGCAACCAATCAGATTCTAGATCTCATTTATCTATTGTATACTAGAGAATGTCAGCTAGAATCTGATTGGTTGCTGTGGGCAACATCTCCACTTTTCCAAACCCACAGCTTAGTAAATTTGGCCCTATGTATTGTTATTTTAATAAAAAAAAAACATTTCTGTATGAATTAAATTATTTTTGTTTTTTGAGAAAAAAGTAAAAACCTCCCTTTAATGTTTTGTAATGGTATTCCATTTACTTACCTTACCAATGCAGTATATTGTTTTGCACTCTGTCCGTTGATAACTTGCCATACTAACTTTTGTATATAGCACCTATTTCAGATGCACTCTTTTTGTGTGTCTGCAAATAAAGATAAAGAAGTACCTACACAGTTAAACTAACAGCACATTTGGTTATTAGTCTTTTATTTATGTTAGTTACTTTACATAGTTTGCATGTGTATGGTTTAAAGATGCAAGCTGTTTACAATTATCTGATTTATTTCAGCACTTGGTGTGGATTCTAGGCTTAAAACCCAGCAGTGGTGGTGCATTAAAACCTGGGAGAGCAGTTGAGGGTCCTAGCACAGTAAGTGTCCACCATACATGATTTCTGATGTATTTCTATTGTTAATGGAATTATGCTTTAAATAAATGTCTTTTCTTTTCAGGTTTTGACCACTGCTGTCATGACAGACTTGCCTGTCATCTCCACAATCCTTTCACGACTTTTTGAAAGCTCACAGTAAGATATTAGCTTGATTTGGATATTCTAACTTGTTCTACGTCTCTGTTTAAAAGAACTACCTTTCCACATTTGTCAGTAATGTAACTTAGGACCGGTTTCTATATGCACGGAGGTCTGAAAATCTGCAGGGAAGAGAACTCCCATGTCACACTCCACTCACTTGCAAACTTTGGACGACTTGCACGTCCTTAACCCAAGCTAAAGATTTCTGCACGGACTGTGTCCGTCTTTGTCTACATTCGCACACTCACGCTCATCTGCATGCCTATCCCCCCCCCCCTTGCAGGGATTTAGAAAGTCACTTAGTACCCTCTTGTCCCCCTCAGCTACCCTTTTACCCCAACCCCACCTGGTGGCTCCCTCTCAGCCTCTTACTGCGCTCTATCCCCTCCTACCTGATAAGCTTGACACCTTGCATTTGCCTTGCTTCCTGTGCTTGCTTCACTTTATTGTATTTGTATGATATTTTTATATTTATATTGTATTTTATTATGTACTATGCGGTCCATCCCTACCCTGTATGTCTATACTGTATTTTGTTATTGTATTTTATACGGCGCTGCGGACACTTTGTAGTGCCTTATAAATAAACAATAATAATGTGGAGGCAACGGAACGCCCAATGGGGCTGATCTCCTAGTGTAAGGAACTGAGTTCCATATGCTAGGAGATCTGTTGCGAAACAACTGTCACAAGCATGCACACTGCCAAAATAAAAGTGTTCAACGAAGGTCTATATCCTACCCTTAACTTCTAGACAGTTGTTTGGGAAGGGTAGAGGGAATTTGGTTTGTTTTTCTGCTCTGTGGGATTTTTTTCATTTTTTTCTTTAGTATTTTAACCAGTGATGACCTATAGGAGCTACAAGAGATTTTCATAGTAGGTCTTTTGCGTGTTAGAGCATTTGTAGATGCATTAACATTTGGCAAGCCAAATAAATTTACTCCAATATTGCCTAGATTTAGAAAACAGGCTTTAACTTTTCTATTTTTTCTGTGTGGTTGTCCTAAGTATGTCAAGAGGGGTCCTTAACTAAAATGTAAATGCAAATTAGAATAATGTGTGCAGTAATAAGGTGTCTAAGGAACAAAATGGATATAGTTTTATAACTGTACAGAACAAGGTTTATTATTTATGTATGATATGATGACTGTATATTGTGTGCCATGCATGTAAATTAAGTGCTTCATTATGTTATTGGGGAAAGCTAGCTATTCAAAAGCACCAGGGCAGATGCCAGATTCTTATCATTAAAGTATTCCGTATTGGGCTTGCCATTTGCAGCCTGTAACAACAGTGATGAGGATGGTCTGAATCTTATGTGACATGGAATAACATTTATTTAACCTACAAATATATATTTGGTCTCTGATCTAAATGAGGGAAATATATAAAAATAAATCATAACTGTCATGTAACCACTAGTAAGTGATCAAAGTTTGTGCTTGTCCAAAAAAAGCAACCAGTAAAGCTGGCCATACAGTAGAGCGAATCACCCAATTATCGGGCAAATGATGGCTGTAGTTAATGGCCAGGATCAATTTTTCAAACATCGAATAAACGCACCAGAAACACTCTAGTACGATTATTTAATCTTTGAACATGTTTGATTTAAAAAGGGAGCTTAGCCTTTTAAGTGAGCCAATCAACAAGCTGAATGGCTCCCTATTCTTCAAAGCTGCTGTTGACTATCTTTGTACAAAGCTGCTCTGACATCTGTGAAGGTATACTTTAAAGCTGTTAGAGCAGCATAGTACATAGATATACAGCAGCGGTTATTGCAAGGAGTAGTACAAACAGGGATCAGCCGAAACAATGCTGTGTGAAGTGCGGCTTTGGCTGATTGTTGTGTGTATTACTGCCTGCAATAATCTCTGCTGTATATCTATGTACTATGCTGCTCTGACAGCTTTAAAGTATACCTTCAAAGCTGTCAGAGCAGCATAGTACTAGTGCTGCCCCCCCCCTCCTCTTCTGCTAGGATTATCGGTCCTAGCAGAGGAGGTGTATGGTGCCAATAACTGGACATTTCCCTAGCGGGAAATCGTCCTGTTTATCGGTCCACCCCCTGCTGGGACCGATAATCGTCCTAGTGTATGGCCAGCTTAAGTGTGAGAAGTATGCTAAATAACATTCTGTATTCCAGGTATCTGGACGATGTATCTCTTCATCACCTGATTAATGCACTCTGCTCTCTGTCCTTGGAAGCTATGGACATGGCATATGGGAACAGCAAGGCAAGTGCTACTACTAAGAGTTTGATGCCATTCTTGGATTTCCAAATTTACATGTGTTTGTTTTGTTTTTTACTTTAAATATTCCAATGAAACCTGTTCTTTTCTTTTTCTTTTTTTAATTGAGTAATTAAAAAAAATGCTTCACAGTACAAACATAGAATAAAGCAAAACGAAAAAAAAACCAGTGCAACCTTCCTTGTGGCACTGGTGTTAAAATACAAGAGTTGTCCCAAGAATACATCCACAACTGGTCTATATATCCCTACCAGCAATGAATCAAAAGGGAGCTTATATCAAAGAATGCTCCAGGATAATTCTAAATAAATCAAGGCAGTTCCTCCAGGATTGGGTGAATCACACCGTGCCCAGATCATTAGAAGAGGATTTCTCTGGGTTTACAGATACTGTTTGTTACCAGTGTTACAGTGTATATGGAAGAGACGCTTACCATAGAAATATATTACTTATATTATTGGTTTGCTACGTAGCTCTTTCACCTTCTGAAACACACAATGAGACCACAGCTTTTCACCATGTAGAGAGCACAAAGTAGGACATTTATTCTAGTCATGATTTGCAGCCTAAGGACCGGGTCCAGACCCCCGCACGATTTCTGTACGTGGGAAGGGGGGAGGGTTTCTGTCAGTCCATGTGAGAAAGGGTAGTGAACTCTCCCTGTCACTCCCCTCTCTCATGCAGATATTGTGTGACTTATGCTGCCGCGTTTAAGTCATACAAGCTGCTATTCGACCGCTGATCCGCTCAAACCTAATCCTACCCCTGCTGTACGAAGTCAGCATCTGGCCCTAATATCTATACTGTGCAAATATGTTTTATTAACATAATTATTATTTTTATTGAGAAAGCAAAATAAACAACAACACAGACACAGCCATACACCAATACACTCCATCCCCCCCTCCCCACACACACACACGTTACATTTTTTACATTTGCAGCCACAATAGATTGTACTCTTATTTTTGACCTTCTCTTTTTTTTATGCAGATTTTGGCTAAACTGTGACTGTAATCACTTTCCAACAATAACACTTGGAGACAGTAATTTCTTTTATATGCCTTACACTGAGCAATGTTTGAATAGCTGTATCAGGGACATAATCATACTTAAGTTAATCTAGAGAAATAGGGCCTGATCCAGAGCTACAGTGAGTTGTCTAACACTCAGCATACCATCGCTGCACTCCCCCAACACTCCCCCTTGCCCCAGCGTATTAACACTCGCTTACGCCGGCTAAAGGCTACCTTAACTGCAGCCGGCGTAAGTGAGTGGTAATATGCTGGAACGGCGGCGTTAGCCTCATTCCCTGTAAGCGCTAGCCTCATTCCCCCCCCCCCCGCCTACCTGCACTAACTGCAGCGTAGTAACGGAGGGGAACGATCCACGATCAGGCATTGACGTAGCTACGCCAGGCAACATCTGCCCAGCGCATGCGCAGATTGGCTTTTAAGCCGATCTTATGCTTACGCCCCTGGCGTATTACCGCCGGGCACCGTATGGCTGAATCAGCCCCATAGGGCGATGCACAGAAGTACTTCTAAAGTTGTGTAACAAATTATGTATAGCTACACATCTATAAGTTTAGTCCTCGAGAGTGTAGTAGGCAACAAAATAAATAATAATAAAAAAAAGTCTAAAATAACAACCTTATGATTCAAAAACCTATGTACAATACATATTGTGTATGTGTATGATAGATATCCACAGCCTGTTAATCATTATTAATGAAATCATCTCTTGATTGAAGTATTCTGTGGAAGCACTGGAGTCTGCTTTAGTTTCCTTGTTTTCCCCCGCTGGTATAAATGTAGTATTGAGGAAAGTCTGGAATGCTTCCAGTAGGCTAGGTGGACTTGGCAATGTTCCCCCTTGCTGTCATTGAAGATTGTTTTTTGCCCATAAGTCACAAATTGTTTGAAATAAGCAGATAAAAGTAATAATAGCTCTCTGTTCTGATATCACTGATCTGGCATTTGTCACTTTATTCATTGCATTTGGACTTTACTGTTCTGTATTAATTTACTTCTGTGGGTATGTTGACATCACATAGAGAAGTGAGGGCCTGACTTAATATAATTACTACTTCTGTTCAAAGCTTTACAGTGTGTTGTCATATTCTGTCATTTTAAAAGGCTAGATATCAAAGCTGTTCACAAAGTTTCTTTTCTAAGCGTATAACTGCTAATAAATGTTTATCATTACTGTTGAGTGATCTGAAGCTTTCGTCAGTAGCTACTTTACAATCTTGTTGAGCTGTTAAAGTATTAAAAATGTTAACACATCATATAACTTTATTGTAAATGATATTATAAATGCACCAGGCTTAATGCTGAGTGCTTTTATACAAGTCACAGAATTCAGAGTAGCCCACTGTGTCCAATAACTTGTCATTTCTTCATACGTCACATGGATTTTTAGTAACACTGACATCACTAATTGTAAGCGATGAGATCAGAAATCATGGTTTATGTAGCTTTATATTTATCTCAAATATTATAAGAATGAATATGTCCCCTTTAGATAAAGCTTTAAGGGTGTATGAAGGGTGTATGAAGTTACTCTGTAGATATATACTCAGAAGTAAACGATCATAGAATGTTACCTTTTGTAATTGGGATTGACATGTTTCTTTATGGTAGGTACAAACTGCCAGCATTATTATTATTATTTTATTATTATTATTATTATTATATTGACTTTTTGCATCTTTTAGGAACCATCGCTTTTCGCTGTTGCTAAATTGCTAGAGACAGGACTGGTAAATATGCACAGAATAGAAATTTTATGGAGACCATTGACTGGACATTTAATAGAGGTAAGAACAACTTTAGAATTGTTAGTATATTTTACATACTGTTTTTTTTTGCATATATTTAATTAGATTAATTGATGTGCGCATAGAATCTTTCTGCCTAATTTGCTGCTGGTTTATGGTGCAGTTTTAATGATGTTATCCATAGCTAGTGTTTTCTGAGGCTAATATTGAAGTTGTAAGACACATTGCATTAACAGCTGTCATGTTCAGTGTACAGTTCATTTCCATTACAATAGCATTGTTGGACCACACTTTATATGTCATTTCCATAAGTGCCAATTCATGTAACATTAGTAGTTTGTCTTTCCTGAATTTCTGATCGTAGTTGTGTTTCCTGGGTTTCTTTCTGCAAACACCAACCATTGGGTTTGACAACAACTAAAGATGTTTAATTATATGTTTTTGCAAGGATGCATGTTAAAAATTGATTACTAAAAGTATCGGCACCAGTCACAGTGTATTCATTTTGTTACTTGTTATCTGTTTTCATGACCTGTTCTGTCTTTCTCTTCTGCTTGCTCTTGTCCTGATCAGAAGGTACGTTTGCGTAGCATGCAGTTTATGTGCATTATCTATTACTTTTTCCTTTTGTTATTCATTTTGCATCCGCTGACCTATTTATTATCTCATAGGATACTTTTTTCACTGGAACAAAGTGTTTAGCATTTGTGCATGTTTTGGTGGCAGCTGTGTTTAAATAAATAAATGTTGGTTTCTTCAAATTGGAATTAATCAGTTATGGAACAGAAATAGTAATATGTTAGATTATGTGTTCATATGATGGGATGGGTTGACTTTCTGATCATACTGATTGAATATTTGTTTTGGTCCTTCCCATCATTGGTCACTTGCCATGGATTACAATGCCTACTTTGTCTACTTGTCCACCAGACACTTGCTTTTATTGGGTGTGGGTCGTCACTGAGTATGGCCCTTTTTCGAAAAGGACATTTTTTCCCAGCTAGTTGCGAACTGGCTGGGAAATTGATTGCTACTGCCTCACAAAGGAGAAGCAATCGATCCACCGAAGATGCAGCATCGGATGTGAGTATTAATGTAACCCAACCCTTATCCTAATCCTTATCCTAACCCATCCCATTCTCGCAGCCTTACCCTAAGACTCCATTCCCCATAGCCTGACTAAGACTCTCTTCCCTGCAGCTTGACCCTAAAACTCCCCATAGACTCCAAAACTTAAAATTACCCATAGAGGCCCCTGTAATACTCACCTGTCTTTCGGGTGTGCAGTGGTGTGACAGGTCGGCGGCGGCGGTTTCCAAGTGAACGAATGCGTAAGTATGCCGATCGACATACTTGAGTAGTCATTAATCAGATTTTTGAATTAGTGGTAATTTCGAAATAGAGTCAGCCAAAAATTAGCTTTCGGTTGTCTCCATTTCAGAAACATTATTTTCAAGGCGGCGACTATATCCCCTTTTATTTGTGTCAACTACTTTGAATGCATCCAATGTTTTCCTGGTTTCTTTTGAACTCTGGAGACACCATCACTATCAGATGACAGTAGCTGAATTGCAGCAGAAAATGCTGTCCCCATGGGTCTGATCTAGAGTTAGGAGTAACTGCACAAAAATTTGCATATCTGATATTGAAAAACCATGTTGCAATGTAAGGGTTGCAATTTAGTTATATATTTTATGTATGCAGGGATAATATTGGCTGATTTTGCTAATTGTACACAAATATTCAGCTCTTAATCTGGGTACACACTGAAGGGTTAGCTAATGATTATGGTGCAAATCACATGATAATCATCAGATAGTTCTAACATATTACCAGTGTGTATTGTCCCACAATTCTCTAAAAACTGCATTGCATTATGGAATTTGATTTTTTGGAGCTCCTAATTTCAAAATCAGCGATGCCCGATGTTTGCTTCTTTCTTCAGAGTGTACTTTTAAGTACTGAACAAATCAGAGGGAAATCATTAAAGTGTGGATAGTACAAAATCAGGTGTAGTATAGACTTATGGGTGTGGGTCCCCATTGCGAACGGCCTTATTTCGATATGGTTGTTCTCTCCCAGACAGTTTCGAACTGACTGGGAAATTGATTGATTCTGCCTCGGAGAGGCAAAGCAATTGATCCCTGGAGCACTGAACACGGAGCTCCGAATGGTAAGTATCCCCAACCCTTTCCCTAATCCTTACCCTAATCGTCCCCTTCTATTACCCTAACCCTCCCTTTCCCCACAGCCTGACCCTAACCCTCCCTTCCCCACAGCCTGACCCTAACCCTCCCTTCCCCACAGCCTGAGCCTAACCCTCCACTTCTACAGCCCTAACTCTAACTATCCCTTCCCCAGAGCCTAACCCTAACCCCCACCACTAAAAGTCCCCAGAGAGGTTACTCACCTCTCCTGCAGCGGGTCTGGCGGCACTTCCAAAAATGAATGGGTGAGGCTGCCAATCGGCATGCTCCCCCATTCAGAAAATAATAAATCTAAAAGGGCTGCTATTCGAAAAAGAACTTATGGAAAGGCAGCCATCGTAGTGGGGACTTCCACATCAGATCATTAACAAAGTCCCAGGGCCCGATTCAGTTAGCCGCAATGATAGGAAAAAGTTTGCGCTGCGCTTTTCCCCGTCATATACGGTATAAAAAATGGGCCAGTCCAGAACTGGCTGGGAGCGAATGGCCCTTTCGAAATAGGGCTGTTCGCTATGAGGACCCACACTCCATAAAGCCCACCATATTTTTAGTGCCTCCTCCACCACACTTTATTGCTCATATATTACCTTACAATTATTTATTTCTTATAACCTTGTTTCTTCACACATGAAAGCTTATTTGGACAAAATCCAAACAATGTTTGAGTCTTTACATTTCACAAAACATATATGATGAAGCCATAAAAAGAATTTACACAGAACATGTGAGTTCTCTTTTTATTATTTACCCGAAGCAATAGTTGCCACTCCTGCCATGTTTCATTTCTCCTTTTTGGATTTAATGTTATGATAATTTCTAAGAATAATAATGAATATTTACACGTTTTTGTATTATATATCTAATGGGGTAATAGAGGGTGGAGGTATGAACATGGATTGGGCTCTTTTCTGTACAGTGTCTGTAAGATGAATGCGGTTAGTTTGTGTTTGGGAGATAATAGTGTTTTCAGCATCTTGAACAGCCAGTCATACATTGTCCTTTTCTTATGGGTAGGTTGCAAACTGGTTCCAATATGTGATTAAGTAAAGTAATGTAGTAGTGTCTATGGGCCTGATCCAGAGCTACGATGTTACACTGAGTGATAGCGTAGATCGGGCGTTTCCATAGTAACGCCGGGCAACATCTGCCCGGCGCATGCGCATTAGA